>CAUYSK010016883.1:0-54411 GCA_963575035.1 Avahi laniger | reverse complement strand
ACCTGAAATACCATACAACTTTCAAGATGGATTTTCTATTTGTGCAAAAAATACCATTGGGATTTTGATAGGGACTATATTGAATCTGTAGATCATTATGGATACTATTACCATCTTTAACAATTTTTTTTTTTTTTTTTTTCCGAGACAGATTCTCACTCTGCTGCCTGGGCTAGAGTGCTGTGGCATCAGCCTAGCTCGCAACAACCTCAAACTCCTGGGCTCAAAGGATCCTTCTGCCTCAGCCTCCTGAGTAGCTGGGACTGTAGGCATGTGCCACCATGCCCGGCTGATTTTTCTATGTATTTTTAGTTGTTCAGCTAATTTCTTTCTATTTTTTTAGTAGAGACAGGGTCTCACTCTTGCACAGGTTGGTCTCGAACTCCCGAGCTCAACGATCTGCCAGCCTCGGCCTCCCAGAATGCTAGGATTACAGGCGTGAGCCACCACACCTGGCCTTTAACAGTATTAATTCTTGCAGTCCTTGAACACAAATGTGTTTCCATTTATTTGTGCATTTAAAAAAAAATTCTTTCAGCAATGTTTTGTGATTTTCAGTTAAGTTTATTCCTGTTTTATTCTTTTTGATTCTATTGGTAATGGGATTGTTTTCTTAATTTCCTTTTCAGATTGTTTATTGTTAGTGTATAGAAACACAATTGATTTTTGGGTGTTGATTTTGTATCTTGCAACTTTTACTGAATTTGTTTATTAGTTGTAACAGGGATTTTTTTTTGTGTATGTGTGAAATATTTAGGGTTTTCTGCATATAAGACCATCTCATCTGCCAACAAAGATAATTCTACTTCTTCCTTTTCAATTTATATGCTTTTTAAAAAATATTTCTTGCCTCATTGCTGTCTAAAACTTCAAATACTGTGTTGACTAGAAGTCATGAAAACAGGCATCCTTGTCTTCTTCCTGATCTTAGAGGAAAAGCTTTCAAACTTTCACTATTGGATATGATGCTAGCTGTGGATTTTTTTATACATAGTCTTTATTATGTTAAAATGGCTTCCTTCTATTCCTAGACTGTTGAGTCTTTTTATCATGAAAGTTTGTTGAATTTTGTCAAATGCTTTTTTTTTTTTTACATCAATTGAGATGATCCTGTGTGGTTTTTGTTTTTCATTCTTTTAATGTGATGTATTACATTGATTTCTGTATGTCCAACTATCCTGGCATTTGAGGAATCACTCCCAGTTGGTCCTGGAGTATAATCCTTTTAATATGCTATAGAATTCAGTTTGTTTATATTTTTTTTCTGAGGAGTTTTGCATCAGTATTCATCAGGGATATTGGTCTGTAGCTCTCTTTCCTTGTGGTGCTTCAACCTGGCTTTGGTATCAAGGTTATGCTGGCCTCATAGAATGTTATCTGGAAGTATTTCCTCTCTTCGATTTTTTGAAAGAGTTTCAGAAAGATTGTTAATGCTTTTTAAGTATTTGATAGAATTCACCTGTGAAGCTATCTGATCTAGGGTTTTTCTTCATGAAGCGGTTTTGATGACTGATTTAATATGTCTACTAATTAGAGGTTTCTTCATATTTTTAAGTTCTTCATGATTCAACATTGACACATTGTGTGTTTCTAAGAATTCCATCTCGGTTATCCAATTTGCTGACACACACTCATTCATACTATTCTTTTATAATCTTTTTTACGTCTGTTATATTGGTACCAATATGCCCACTTTGATTTCAGATTTAAATAATTTGTGTCTTCTTTTTCCCTTAGTGAATCTAGTCTATTTTGTTGATCTTTTTGATGACCAACTTTTGGTTTTATTGATTTCTCTGTTATTTTTCTATTTTTGTTTTATTTCCACTGCAATCTTTACTAGTTCTCTCTTTCTGCTAACTTTGAGTTTAATTCCTATTTTCTTTCTAGTTCCTTACAGTGTAAAGTTAGATTGTTAACTTGAGATCTTTCTCTTTTTTTATGTCAACATTTACAGTTATAATTTCTCTTCTTAGTAGTGCTTTCACTGTATCTCGTGAATTTGATACTTTCTGTTTTTGTTTTTATTTGTCTCAATCTCTTTTGTAATTTCTCTTGTGATTTTCTCTTTGACTTAATGAATGTTTAAATATTCCTTTTTTAAATCTTTGAATATTTTCAGCATCTGCTGTTAGTTTTCATTTTAATTTCTGAAAATACAAATCAAGATCATAAAGATGTGATCCTATATTGTATTCTAAATTTAGAAGTTCAGTCATGATTAAACAAAAGAAATATACAGATGTTGTTTTAGTAATCACCTTTTTGGACTAACTTTTTGTAGGGGCCAGGAGAAAACTTCCTCATTACCCTCTGAAAGTTTGTGGAAAGTCATCCGACAGCAGGTAGATTAATAGGAGAACAGGTACACAGATTGTAGTTTAATATCCGTAGCATGGGGGTACTGCAGGAGAATGAGTATCCAATAAGTCAGTGGGGCACAGATGCTTATTCATACACCCTTCTTCACAGGGGAGGCAAGATGGGTTTCTTCAAAACCAAGTTGGCTGGCTTCAGCTTATAGAGCCTTGGGAAAAAGGATGATTTAATTCTTAGTGATTGTAAGTCAGAAATGTGAGAACCAGTGAGCTGGAATATAATAATATATTTATTGAGAAATATAACTTTTCTCTCTTCATTCTGCCATTTCTACCAAGGATCAATCCCAGTAAGACCAATTTATTTGCAAAATAAGTTTTAGTCTTATTATTCTTGGCCTGATTATTTACATAAGGAGCAGTAAGCATAGTGATTTATCATGTAGGCCTTTTTTTTTTTTTTTTTTGAGACAGAGTCTCTGCCCAGGCTAGAGTGCAGTGGTGCCATCATAGCTCAGTGGAACTTATAACTCCTGGGCTCAAGTGATCCTGCTGTCTCAGCCTCCTGAGTAGTGGAGTAGCCACCATGCCCGGCTGATTTACAGAGGCTTTTTAAAGTTGGTTTCCCTTTCATAAAGAATCTCAGATTTGCGACATCACAATGTTAGTTTGAGGTCAAAAAAACTTAATTTTAGATTTTGAAATATGATTGTAGTAAGCCTGTAGAATATGTCAAAGGTTTAAAACACTTGATCAAAATAGGAGCACAGGTCAGTTAAAATAAGTTATTCATTTGGCCAAAATGGTAATCAGAAGATTTCAAAAAGCAAAAAGCAATTTCCAAATATTCAAAAGACCCAATAAAGACAGCAGACAACATGAGGCACACAAAAGCTTTTTCTCTCCCTTTTTTATTAATTTACTCAAAAAATTAACAAAATATTTTATTATTTTTATCAATACTTACAGGAAAATCTTGTTTACAAGAGAACACCAAACACTAGTTTAGTGTACTCTTAATACTAAAGCTAATTTTAATAAAAACTTATAAACAAATCTATCCAATTTCAGTCAGTTTTGGCCACACAAATAAAATTTCCATAAACTTTCTATAACCTGTTATAATTTTTTTTCCATTCTTTTACTTTTGCAAACTTTTTATATCCATTTAGTTTTATCTATATCATTTTTCCCTGCATTCACTTATTCTTAGACTATCTTTAAATCACCTCTAAACTAGACAAAATTAATTTTCCTTTAACAAAACCACCTCCTCATGCCTGCCTTATAAACTTTCTTACCAAAAACGTATCTTGCCTTTTTAGGTACACTTTGCATACAGAATTGTTTCCATTTCTTTTAATAGTTTTAAATTACATATATTAACCATAATTTTAACTAGTATCTTAATTTTTGCTGAAAACCTAGGAAGTAACTGTTTTATACCAATATTAAATGAGAATCATTTTATAACTTTTAAAAACATGTTTCCTCAATTTTTTAAAGTTTATCAACAAATCTATATATATTTAGCTTTTCTGCACCATACCACATAAAAGTAAGATTTCAAACTATGCAAACTTAAACTCATTCTGAATAATAAATGTTTCAGTGTTTTAACTTAGAAATGACTCAGACATTTCATGATTATTTATTGGTTAATTTAACATAAAATGACTTCAATGTGTTAAATTACTAAAAAGATTTTTGAAACTATTATAAGTGTATCTACAAACATTTACTCCATTCATATTTACCTAATTTACTAGTTTTGAACAATTATGTTTGAATTGCTTGTGGAAAACAAAGCTAGCCATTTAAGTAGGTTTTTCTTTTTAAAATGCAAAAAACCAGGCCAACGCTGAATCAGCCAGTCTTGTCTTAACCAAGGCCTTTAAGATATTGGGCCTGGGTACCCTCCCCAATGTCCCCTCAACAGTTGTCCTGTGTCTAAATACCCATGTGGCACCCAGGATGGCTGTGAAAAGCAGGGTCCATCTGGGTCCTGGATTTACACGCCAAGTGTAGAGCCCAGGACAGAGAACACAACTGTGAAGACAATGTCTGGAGGATTCTACCCCTCCCATCATGGTCAGAAGGCAGAGCTGGATGAGGGAGGACAGCGCCATATTGGGCGTGGCTCATTCCAGAAGCTGTGGACACACTTATGTCCCCAGGCTTCACCATGACCACCCGTCTAAACCTCAGAATAGAAGCTCAAAACCAAAGACATAGGCTCACACCCAGATGTATGCAAGACTTTATGGGAGCCCAGCGGCCAGCCCTAACAGTTTTACCTCACGGACAAATCAAGCAAGTATCAAAAATGCCACAGAAGCAACAATTTTATGCCCTTAATACATTTAGTAGAGACAGCATAAACCTGTCTGACCAGTAGTCTAGGCAAAAATGTATAAATGAAATTCTGAAGACATTTTTATTTTATTTTACCAGCAATTTTAAAACTAGTTTTATTTACCAAAGATTACTAAAGTCATATGAATTCGAAAGGCATTTAGACTTGTTTAGTTAATTTGTGAGTGTTTGGTTTTAAATCAATTTGTTACCATTAGGCATACACAAACACATGTATAGACATACACATACATGTAGACATAAAGACAACACACACAAGCCAGGGAGATCAGGGGCTCAGTGCAAAAGGAAGCAGAACTTCAGACCTGAGGAGAACCTGCCCACAACGCTTGGGTTTCTGTGAGGAAGGCAGAAAACCTCCCCACAAAAAGGGCTTTTTTTTCTTTTCTTTTATTTCTCAAGAGATCTCAGGGTCACCAGAAGTCCCTTCTAGATCCCTTCATGTGGTCCTGAAAGCAGCAAAAAGAAGTGGAAGTAAATGAAAAAATAAGTTTTAGAAGAGCCAATTTGGGGAGATTTTAAGCCTTCTTAAAAGTTTATGTTTTTCAGACAACAGCTGCCTCTACGTGTGCTGGTGTCCAAGGGCCTGCAGTCAGCACAGCAGGGTGCCATATTCAGGGTGTCAGTTTCTAAGCCCCGATACGCCCTTAGAAATTTTTGTAAGACAGACTGTTCTAAAACAGAATTGTTCATATGACTTTTTAAAAGATAGTTTCCATGCAGTAGAACGACATATTGATAGTTTGGCAATTCTTTGCTTTTTTATTTTATTTATTTTCCATTGAATATTTACAGGGTCCAGCACAGATTAAGTTAATTGACTATAGTCTTTTTTCCCATCGATCACATTCGACAGTGGACAGAATACAAAATTAAACTACTTATAACTCAAAGTGATATCAAGTAGATTGAGGACTAAAGTCAAAATTTGAATAATAATGCATAGGAGATGGAGGTTTGCAATTTTATTTTTTTCTTCCCTTGTCTCCTGATTATGCCCCCAAACTGGTCCAAGTCCTAGAACGGTTCAATAAATGTTGAGTAAAAAGGTCTTCTCTCTAGTCAGAAGACTGAAAAATTTATTCTTGCATGTTGGAAATTGTGTTTGGAAGGGGGATCTCCATTTTTCTTTTTTCTCTTCTTTCCTCTCCTTGCCCTACTCTGAAGCCAGCCATAGCGGTGATACAGGACTGCCATGGAGATGACGCATAGGCACCTCACTCCCTGACCGAAGGATGCCCGGCCAGCGGAACTAGGAGAAGGTACCAGAAGTGGAAGGCTGTGGGAAGAATGCACATTGTATTCCTCTCTCTTCTAGCAACACCACACTCCAAAGCCAACTCCAGTCAGGCACGATTGCACATCAATGCAGAAGGCTAAAGCTCTGAACTAATGCCATCTGTCTAAACAAAGAAACTGGACAAAAGGGCCCTGGGGCATCCGTGCATGTGGAAGAAATCAGAAAGAGAAGAGCACTAAAAAATGCATCTTCTAATTCTGGGATGAACTAATGTAAATTCTGGGCTCTTATCCCGAGCAGTGCACACAGATCCAAAGAAGTATATTAAATATTTCCACAACTGAAATATGACATAGATGACTTCCTAAATCTCAGACTAAACCTTGTGTGGGTGGCTCATGCACCAGGCAGACCCAAATAGCATAGAAAAAGCTCTGAAAGCTGAACTGACATTGAGTTATTGCCCACAGAAGATGAGACAGAACTTCAGTCTGAACCTAACAGCTTGATGGTTTATTCAAACACAAACAAGAAATCATCATTCACTTAGAAGATTTTAACAGGATCTAGAATATTGCAGCATGCTATTAAAAATATTAAAGATATAATCCAAAATTACATGGCATTCAGAGAACCATGAAAATATGACCAAAATTCAAGGAAAAATACAATCGATGCCAATCCTGAGAGTAGACACATTATAACCATCTTCCATGAGGTAAATGTGAATATTCTTAAAGTTAATGAAAAGATAGACATTCTCATCAAAGAAACTAAAAAATATAAACCAAAGGCAAAATTAAAACCTGTAGTACAAAATAAATGCAATGCCTGAAATTCAAAACAATCTATATTGGCTCAATAGCAGAATGAAGATGACAGAGGAAAAAGTCAGTGAGTTTAGGGAAAAATCAGTAGAAATCATCCAATTTCAACAACAAAGAAAAAAATCATTTGAAAAGAAAAAGAAAAAAGCACTACAAAGTCTTAGGGACTCATGAGACAACATCAAAACATTCACGTCATTGGCCCTAGAAAAGAAAAAAAGAAATTGATGCAGAATAATACATTGGTAGATACAATGGCTGAAAACCTTCAAAATTTGATGAAAAACATACATTCAAGAAGCTCAAACAGTGTAAACTCAAAGAAAAGTACATATGATAATGAAACTGCTGAAAATCAAAGATAAAATAATCTTCAAAACATCCAGAGAAAAAGGGCATGTTACATTTAAGAGAACAATGATTCCTGTTATTGCTGGTTTGTCGTGAGAAACCATGGCAGTCAGACAGCCACAGAACATTAAAGCCCAGAAACAACTGCCAGATCAGATTTCCACCACCAGTAAAAGTCTCCTGCAGGAATGAATGTGAAATACAGACATTCTCTGATAAAGAAATTGGGAAAATTTCTCAACAGCAAACCTGCTCCAACAGAAGTGCTTAGGAAGTTTTATGGGTTGAAAGAAAAGTATTCCAAAGACATACATGAAACTTCAGGGATGAGGGAGGAGGAACAGAAATACAGAGTGCCTCCCCCGGTCAGGTTGTGGGGTTACTTGACCTGATGCTTGGGGGTAACACTAGAATCACGGAGATTGCACAGAGCCCTTTGCCCCGGCTTTGCCTCCCCTCCAGGAAAGACCTTAATAACATCTGCTACCGATGGAGGTTTTCTGCCTGGTGCGGTATAGAGATGGAAACAGAGAGAACTAATTACGCTCAGAAGATGGCTATCTTCGATGACAGGGCTTTTAAGATGACCGAAAGTCCCAGAAAAGGAGCGAGACAGGCGGATGCAAGCCTTCTGGAGAAGGAAGCTTCAGGGTTACAGCAACGATTGCAACATAAGCTTATGCCAAGCTTATCCTTCTTCTATTGACCAACATTGCCTCCTGTCCTGTACCCTTGTGGCCGAGCTTTGTTCAGAAAGACCTCGCGAGCAGCGTCAGAGACTGCTGGCAATGGGTAAGGCAATGAGTCAAATTATGCTACAGAGCTGTAGTAACCCAGACAGCATGGTACTGAAATAAAAACAAAGACACAGACCAATGGAACAGAAAGAAAATCCAGCAATAAGTCCACCCATTTATAGTTAACTCATTTTCAACAAAGGTATCAGGAACATATACTAGGGAAAGGACAGTCTCTTTAATAATGATGCTGGGAAAACTGGATATCCATATTCAGAAGAATGAAACTAGACTCCTATTTATTCCTATTATTACTATAAGAGTCAAAGCAAAATGACTTCAAAACTTAAATGTAAGACCTGAAACTATCAAAGTACTAGCAGAAAAAATTGGGGCAATGTTTCAGGGCAAGAGTTTCTCCAATAAGATCTCAAAAGCACAGGAAACAAAAGCAACGATTGACAAATAGTATCAAATCAAGCTAAAAAAGCTTATGCACAGCAAAGGAAACAACCAACAAAGTGAAGCGACAACCTAAGAGAATGGGAGAAAATATTTGCAAATTATTCAACTGACAAGAGATTGATAACCAGGATATATATGGAACCCAAATAGCTCAATAGCAAAAAGGCAAATCGTCTGATTAAAAAATGGTCAAAAGATCTGAACAAACATTTCTCAAAAGAAGACATAGAAATGGCCAACAACTATGTGAAAAAATTATCAACATCACTAATCATCAGGGAAATGGAAATGTAAACCACAACGAAATATCATCTCATCTCAGTGAAAATGACTATTATCAGAAAGACGGAAAATAACAAAGGCTGGCTAGGATGCAGAGAAAGGGGAATGCTCATATACTGTTGGCGGGAATGTGAATTAGCGCAGCAACTATAGAAATCAGTATGGAGTTTCCTCAAAAAACTAAAAATAGAACTAGCATATGATCCTGCAATCCTACTGCTAGGTATATATCCAAAAGAAAGGAAATCAGCATGTTGAAAAGAGAGCTGTACTCCTGTATTTATTGCACCATTATTTACAACAGCCAAGACATGGAACAGCAGATGAATGGATAAAGAAAATGAGGTACATATGCATACACAATGGAATATTATTCCACCATAAGAAATGAAGTCCTGTCCTTTGCAGCGGCATGGATAGAACTGGAGAACATTATGTTAAGTGAAATAAGCCAAGCACAGAAAGACGAATATCGCATGCTCTCTCACTCACATGTGGGAATGAGAAAAATTAATCCCATGGAGGTAGTGAGTAGAATGGTGATTACCAGAGGCTGGTATGGGTAGTGGGGAGGTGGGAATAAAAAAGCACTGGTTAATGCATGCAAAAATACAGTCAGATAGAGGAAATAAGATCTACTGCTCAGTAGCACAAGGAGTTAGCAATAATTTGTTGTATACTTCAAAATAACTAGAAGAACAGATTTGGAATGTTCCCAACACACGTACATGATAAACGTTAGAAGGTGAGGATGTCCCAGTTGCCCAGATTTGATCATCACAAATTGTATGCTTGTATCCAAATATCACGTGTATTCCTTAAATATGTACAGCTATTATGTCTCCATACAAATTAAATATAAAAAATTTATACAAATATTTACCTGGGTATACACTTGTATATCAGCAATGTATCTGAAGTTAAAACTTTCAAATGTTTTTCCCCTTACATTTTCCTGAGAGTTGAAGTCTTTTAGTCCTTTTATCTTTAACTGTAAAAGAGGATTTAGCAATACGGACCTCCTCCAGGTAGGGTAGGTAGGGCCAAATGAGACAGTGTTGTTAGAACACATGATTCTCCTCCATCCTCTTCCCACAGATGCTGGCAAACTCCCTTCTCTCTTCCCTGATTATTGCCTTTAAGAAGAACCAGCTGAGAGTCATGGCTGTGGGGCAGTGATCCCCAGAACTTCATATACTACAGGGATCCACGCTTTCACTAATTTCCATAAATAAGAATAAATAAATTCCACTGGGAGTGGCAATGGCTAGATGGGATGGATTTTACTAAACCAACAGAAAAGTTATGTTTTTCTACCTAGATTTATGTCTAGAACACAAAGTTCTGAAGATTTATGGTAATTGTTAATGCACATGATGTTTTGGTACCCATTTAATCAAGATATTTTTACATTCTTTCCCAAATTGTGAATAATTTCAGGTTAGCAATAAGAATAGTATAGAACAGCATACATAGAATGTCATATTGCTTCAGATATATTTTTAAGTAATGAAATATCACACAGTTTTCAGAACACTATAGACTTATAAGAAATAAATCATTATAGTGAGTTGAAGCCCCGTGTAGCTCCCTTGTTCCATAGAGGAAAGCATTATTGGGATTTTAATGTCTCATCATCATGCATGATTTTATTCTTTTGCTACTACCAATATTGGATCCATTAAAAACTACACAGTATTGTTTTACAGATTTCATATATTTTTTGCAGGTATTTTTCATTCAGCATTATGTTTTAAAGAATAACACAGGTTAATGGATATAATTCTAAAGCATTTATTTTTATTATTGTTGAATTATATTTCCTTATATTCTAATTTATGACCATTTATATAGTTTTTAGTTTTTTACTGCAGTAAATATATATGTGTTTACTGTGCATATCTGTGAGATTTCTCCTTTGGCAATGTTTTTCATACTATGTATTATGACCAATTAGAGGGTTGAGTCTCATTAATAAATTATAAAATTCATACAATGGATTAGGACAAACTTTTTTTAAACAGTGGAATAGGATACAATGGAATGGAACAGAATAGAATAGAATAAAAAATTTCAAGGTGTACCATACATACTGTATTTACATACAAAGGTAAATATAGTTTAATAAAACTTTTGTTTCTTTTGTTTCACTGATGTGTTGTGTGTGCATATACTAGGCCCCATGTAAAATATTTTTACTTAACTATGGCTGTGGTCGAAATGTATGAAAATAACTCCTATAATTTACTTCCATAAAAGGAGAATTCCTGGTTTTTGGTATGAATATCTTTAGCTTTACTAGACATTTTTGAATCACCTTCCAAATTGATTATCTACAATAATTCTTCCCCTAGCATTTTTTAAACATTTCCACATATCCACATTAACATTTTGGTATTTTCAAACATTTCAAAATATTTTTTTTCTTAGAATAAAATATGCATACAGAAAAGCACACCTATGATGTACAACCCAATTCATTTTTATAAACTTAACTTACCTGTGAAAATAGGTAATTCTCTCTGGTGGCAGATAGCTGGCTAATGAGAAAGGGCCTATAGACCTTGTTAACAAAACAGTGAACAACAGCCACAGTCTGTTGCCTACATGTGCCTTTCCAAGTGTGGGAATAGATTGTTGGTGACATTGTCTGGGGAGATCTTCCCATTGCTTATCATGTCAAATTATGCAAAATATTTTAATAAATATTAATAACAGAAAAATTATATAAGTTTGACATGCCAGGTGGCAAGTAGGGCATAATAATCTTCAGTTTTTGCCACATGAGTAATTCAGCACAGTCTCTCAACCACCAGGAAGTAAGGAAGCATGAAAATAAACCAAATCTATTATCCCTATTAATTTAGGGAAGTGGGTTTTAAAATACATCCCTATTAATTTTGGGCCGGATGTTTGGTATACCGTTATCCTTTAGCACCAAGTATCGGGACACTCCGCAACCTCATCAGCATGTCCTAATCCTGTGCCAGTCATCAGTTCAGAGGAGAGTGAAACTATTTCTCCCAGAACGTGTTAGGAAAATAGCCTGGTCCTATGTCTATGAGTTTCAGCAGCTGAAGAGATTTTGCATAAGCTTAGACAATCTAAGTTCTGGTGGAAGCCATACAAATAAAATTCACCTCTCAAATCTTTCCTCTTAAAAAAAAAATTCTGAGGGCCCAAGAATGCTCGTAAACCCTCTCTGTGAATTTGAAAGCATGCATTGCATGGAGCGGCTTTCGGACACAAAGCCCAGCCTGGTGAAATGTGTCACTGGGACACAGCTGCTGTCAGCAAAGGTGTCCCACTTACCTGAACGAGCCTTGGTCCGAAGAGAAATTATGAGGCTTCAAATTTGAGATGGATCATATGAATTTATTTATTTTTTATTAAAGTAAGGGTAAAGTGACTATTCCTGGGGGATCCTGGCTTAGCATTGCATTTGTTGATACTTCATTTTATCTTCTCCCTTTGCTAATAATAAAAGACCACCAGGATCAAGGTCGGGTAAATCAACTTCACTAGAAAATCAAAATAACAAAATTGAAATTGAGCTCATGAGCTTATCAATGGCCTCTTAAGGAGACTGTTTACCTGAGGTGGCGGTAGTGGTGGTCGGTGCCAGGTTCTTGGTCTACTATTCAGTAATGGGGTTCTATTTTCTTGTCCTAGTATACATTTCATTTTATAGGTTCTATACTTAAATCCCAAAATCGGACTGGGAATAATCTCCTAAAAAATTGTGAGAAGTTTCAATGTTTTAAGAAATTTATTTTAGTTTGTTTATGTGTGTGTATATTATGGGATATACTTTTAGTTTGTAGAATCACTGAAAAGTTTTTAAACCGTATACAAGACAATGAAGATATTTCCTAACTTTTCTAAAAAATTTGATAAAATATAGATGTCTATTGTAATTATACTGTTTATCAAGGAGAGGAGTGAGTGTGTGCACCTGAGCAAGAGTGGGCTTTATTCATGCAAATTAATTTTTGGTGCTGTAAGCACTTGGTTTTAATGTTAGACATATGGTCAGATTTAGCACCTCTGGTAAGGTACTTCGATAATCTTCAAATCCTGACTTCTAGTGACATCAAAGCAGCAATTCTGGTAGAAAGACGGACAGTGTATTTTTAACCATTTTACTTTATCTAATGGGAAAGTACACAAAGTTTGCTTGATGTGTCCTTCTGAGCCCTTGTGTGTACAGTGATCCCACAGTAAGTGCAATTTTTAAACATTTTCTTTTATTTATTTGGTTTTCCCTCAATGGACAGGTATAGACTATATTAAAAATGATTATTTGGCATGAGAATATGACAAAACCTGTGATGAAAAACTTGCTCCAGACCGAGCCACCATTGGCAGTGTTGTTTTTTGGCCTGTGTATGTGTTTGCAAGTGTTACAACACTATTATTAATTTTGAAATTAACGCCATACATATAGCCAAGTCTGTCCCCTCAGTCTTATCTCTGAATATATGCCACAATATATCTTTTAAATTGCAGCTGTGATTTAGACACCCCGAAAGCTAATGAAAGACTATACAGATCGAAACTGTCAAGCCATTTAAGGCTTGAGGTCAAAACATTTCGCTGCTGCAGGGTCAACGTGAGGAGGCGGACTCCGGTGTCGTTCACGGTAGGGAAGATGACAGTCACCACGGCGGCGCCCCCGGCACCCCGCGATTAGGCTCAGCCCCCTGGAGTGGTTAGCGTCCCCATCACCTTCCTGCGTTTGCAGACCTAGTGCTGCCTTGTGACTCCTTGTGACCCCCGAGACCCTGTGAAAGGAAACCAGCGCCTGCTCCTCCCGGCCTTCCTCGGTGGGGATTTATCTGCATAATTTTATATAGCCTCCTTTTTGCCAGAGAGGAGGGCGCGGAGCCTGTGGCCTCAGGGACCCTTGAGCGCGGCCTTTTTTTTTTTTTTTTTTTGTGGGCCTATGCTATTTGTTCTTTATTTTTTATTTTTTTAATTTTTTTTATATTATTATTCCAAGGTATTGTGAGGGTACAAACATTCTAGCTACACTTTATGTCTTTGCCTTCCCCAAATGCAGGTTAAAGGCGTGCCCTTCCCTCCCTTTAGTGCTCCCCTTCCCTCCCTTTAGTGTCTTAAAGCCAAAGAAATTACTTTCAAATGTCAGCAAACTGGAAAAGGGAGTAAATTTCTAAGGAAGAAATGTCATCTCTTCCATATGGTACTATGTTAAAAACAAAATTGGCATCAGGTGCTTTCTTTCGGCATGAACAACTGCCAAGCAATGGATTAAAAAGAAACATACAAACAAACAACAAAAATGAAAAAAATGCTCTTAAGTCATTTACAATAATGATGGGAATGTTTGAGCCTCTTAAGCTTTCTTAAAATAAATACTAGCTTGATCCAGAAAGGAATAAATATAACAAATCAATAAAAATATTATAATAAATTACTTTATAACAATAAATTAATTTTCCAATGTTTCAGCCACATCTAAAATATCGCAGGCAATCTGTAAGTCTAGAGAGTATTATCAGAATTTTTCTTTCTAAACAAAGAACAAACATAGGTACCCAAGGCAATAGGTATAGACTCAAGGTTTCTATTGGTGGGAATTATTGAAGAAAAATACTTCCCCAATGGTGGCATTTTCATGAAAATAAATTTCTCCATGCCAATAATTGACATAAGTAATTCCAAAGAATTTTTTTTATTTCAGAATATTATGGGGGTACAAACACTTTGGTTACATATATTGCCTTTATACCACCCGAATTAGAGCTACAAATATGCCCATCCCCCAGAAAGTGCCTGTGACCCCAATTAGGTGTGAATTTACCCATCCTCTCCTCTGCCTTCAATTAATTTTCAAAGAATTTTTATAAAGTGTATTAAGGCCTGTTCTCTCAGGCAATTCAAAACCACAAAGAACAGTTATAGTTTGTGCCAAAAGAAAGCTTCACACAAGAAAATTATTTCATAAGGGAAGAGTGTTCCAAATCATAAATGTAAATACAAAACTAGTTTTTGTTTTTGTTTCAGAATATACTGAAAAGATACTGCTCACATTTGTTCATTATAGTATACTTTCTTCACTGAGCTCATGGTTTATTTTTCTCTCATATTATAGAATATTTTCTTCTATAAGAAACATTTATTTTTGCCCTTGGTTTATCCAATTTGAATGTATGTCACGTAATAAACCAAAATTTGCTTTAAACATTAACTATATATGTATGTCTCTTAATTTTTATATGGAGCAATAAAGGAGAAATAATTATTTAGTACCCTAGTATCAAGAATAATGTAATGCCATTGAAATATTTTATTTTACAAAACAAAATCTAAGAAGGCCACTTACCACATCTATCATATCAGTTTCCATTTCATGGCTGAGATCAGGCTATAAGAAAAAGAAAAAGAAGTTAGTGTCTAACTGTTAATATAAAATCTCTTCATCATTTAAGAATACAGAATAAATATTAACTATGAATACAAATGTGTTTAAAATAATCTATTCATTTCTAAGTTACAGAAGGTCATTCTTTTATCCATTTACACTTATTGTGATTCTGATAGATTTGGACTTATTCTACCATCTTAGCTTATATCTTCCATGTACCAAGTTTTATTCTTGGCCCCCTTTCCTCCTCTTCCCTACGTTCTATTAATATTAAATTTTCTTCATTCCCTTTGTTTCCTGCTTTTTTTGGAAGGACATTTCGCATTCTATTTATACACCTTTAATCTGACAGCTTTAACATGAATAGCAGACTTATTCTGGTTAGTCAACATATGTATCTTTCTCTGATCAGTACGATAACTTTAAAACCCTTATACTTCAGTCTCTTTTCTTTTATCTCTTGTGCTATAATTGTACAATATTTTAGTTCCATCTTCTTCAACTGCCAAAGCTTATAAATATAAACATTTTAATGATTTTCCTGCTCACATAGCTTCTTTTTAAATACTTCATTTATTTCATAATTAATAACATACAAGTTCACTAATCATAAACATACAGCATTATGATATTTCTACATATGCATGTAACTGCATGATCACAACAGAAGTAAGAATATAGAACCTTTCCAGCACCCCATAAAGTGTCCTGCATGCTCCTTCCCAGTCTATACTCCAACCGGTAAGCAGCACTCTTAATTATCTCGTAATTATTTTTTCTGTTTTAAACTTCATATAAATGAAAATATACAGTAAATATTTTTTTTCTCTGGTTTCTTTCACTCATCATACTATCTGTAAAAGTCATCCAGGTTGTTGAACACCACGTACTTTCAGTTTTACATGATATTAAATATATTTTTTCCATTTGTTCAGTTTCAATGCTTCTGTATCCATATATTTAGAGTATAACTCTTATAAAAATCATTTATATCAATTTTAACACAGCATTAGAACGTTCATATTTTAAATGGAGTGTTAAGCTATTTAAATTTAAGGTAATTGCTGATACAGTTACATTTATATCTATCATTCTTATAATATTTGCTTTTTTCCATTTGTTTTCTGATTCTTTATTCCTCTTCCTTGTTTGATTTTTGATTAAATATTTGTATTCTATTTCTTCTCATTTATTAGGCTTTGACTTATGCCATCTTTTACTATTATTTCCATGGATACTCTACAGCAGGTTTTTAAAGTATGTTTTGGAACACTTTATGTGTTCCCAAGATCCTTTTAGGGTGTTCATGAGTTCAAAATTATTTTTATAATAATACTAAGAGAGTATTTGCCTTTTTCACTCTCATTTTTAATGAATATAAAGTCTACTATTACAGAGGGCTATGACATATGACATCACAAAATGTTAGATACAGAAGCAAATATGACTATCCAGCTATCTTCTATTAAACCAGAAATAAAAACATTTGAAAAATATAAAATGATACAATTCTTCTCCTTAATTATTGTTTGGTTTTTAAAAGTAGCTATTTTTCATAAAAATATGCTACATATGTTATCATGTAATAAGTTTATTATTAAAATATAAATGACTTAATATTTTTAAACTTAGTTTGATTTTTATCATGGAAGCTATCAATAGATTTAACTCACATAAACGAAGGCTCTTTGGAGTCCAAAATATTTTTTAAGAGTATAAACAGCTCCTGAGATGAAAAGTTTGATAACTATTGCACTACAGCTTACAATATGAGTCTGATCTATTTCACTCCACATTTAATGGGTAATCCTACCACTTCAAGCCACTGCCTAGAATGTTACAAAATAAACTTACAAAAGTAGCTGTGCCACTGTTGTAATATGTTTGACTTTTATAAATGTTATGCACATGATATTAATATTGTTTTTGTTTTAAACAAGCAATATTCTTTTCTCTTTTATCCACATATTTACCTTTTCTGGGGCCCTTCATTCCTTTCTGTAGTTTCTTACTTCCACCCGAAAAAATTTTCCTCTAGGTAGAAGAATTCTCTAATCATCAGGAAAATGCAAATCAAAACCACAATGAGATACCACTTATCTCCAGTGAGAATGGGCTTTATCAAAAAGGCCCAAAACAATAAATGTTGGCATGGATGCGGAGAGATAGGAACACTCATACACTGCTGGTGGGACTGCAAACTAGTACAACTTCTGTGGAAAGCAATATAGAGATACCTCAAAGAGATACAAGTAGATCTACCATTTGATCCAGCAATCCCATTACTGGGCACCTACCCCAAAGAACAAGTCATTCTGTAAAAAAGACACCTGCACTCGAATTTTTATAGCAGTACAATTCACAATTGAAAAGATGAGGAAACAAACCAAGTACTCAACAATACATGAGTGGATTAATAAAATGTGGTATATGTATACCATTGAGTTCTACTCAGCCACAAGAAAACAATGATGATATAGCACCTCTTGTGTTATTCTAAATGGAGCTGGAACCCATTCTGCTAAATGAAGTATCCCAAGAATGGAAAGCCAAGCATCACACGTACTCACCATCAAATTGGTATTAAATGATCAACACTTAAGTGCATATATAGTAATAACATTCACTGGGTGTTGAGCAGATGGTGGTGGGGGGAGAAGGGATGGATATATACACATGTAATGGGTGTGGTGCACACCTTCTGGGGGATGGACATGCTTGAAGCTCTAACTCGGTGGGGCAAGGGCAATATACGTAACCTAAGCATTCGTACCCTGTAATATGCTGAAACCAAAAAAAAAGAATGAAATACGACCCCTACTCCTCACTACTCACAAAAATTATTTCAAGATGGATGTAAGACTTATATTTAAGACATGAAGTCATAAGAATTCTGGAGGAAAATGTAGAAGAAAACTCTCCTTGACATTGGCCTAGGCAAAGAATTTATGAATAAGACCCCAATGACAATCATGTCAACAACAAAAATAAATGGGATTTTATTAAACTAAAAAGGTTTTTCACAGCTAAGAAAACAATCAACAGAGCTAACAGACAATGTACAGAATGGGAAAAAAATTAGTAAGGTACATTAAAGGGCTAATATCCAGAAATTACAAATGTCCCACACAAATCAGTAAGAAAAAAATAAACAACCCTATTAAAAAGTAGACAAAAGATGTGAACAGAAGCTTCTCAAAAGAAGAAAGACAAATAGCCAACAAACATATTAAAAAATGCTCTATGTTATTAATCATCAGGGAAAGTCCAAAACAATAGATGCTGCAGTGGATGCAGAGAGAAAGAATGCTTATACACTGCTGATGGGACTTCAAATGAGTAAAACCCTTATGGAATACAGTATGGAGATTCCTCAAAGAACTAAAAGTAGACCTACCAATCAATCCAGCAAACCCACTTTTGGTTATCTATCCAAAGGAAAAGAAGACTTTTCATAAAAAAGACACCTGCACTCAATAGTTTATTGCAGCATAATTCACAATTGCAAAAATGTGGAATCAAACCATGTGCCCATCATTTCATGAGTGGATTAAGAAAATATTTATACCATGGAGTACTAGTCAGCCATAAATTAAAAACTTTTGCAACAGCCTGGATGGAACTGGAGATCATTATCTTAAGTATTTCAAGAATGGAAAAACAAACACCAAATGTACTTACTATTAAATTGGAACTAACCGATTAGCACACATGTGCATAGAGGGAAGTAAAACTCAGTGGAAATCAAGCATGGGAGAGGTGGGAGTAAGGGAGGGGCCAAACCCTACCCAACATGTATAATGAACACTATTTGGATGATGGACACAACTATAGCCGGGACTTATGTGTTACAAAACCGATCCATGTAACATAAAACATTTGTACCCCATTTATATTATGAAATAAAAAAATAAAATACAAAAAAGCTTATAGAAAAAGGATATAAAAAAGAAAATATTTTTGCACAGCTGTACAATGTGTTCGTTTTATGCTAAGTGTTATTAGAAGTGAGTCAAGAAGTTAATAAATTTAAAATTTATAAAACAAAAAAGTTACCATAAAATTAATATATTACAAAGAAAGAGAAATATGTTTTTTTTTTAATTTAGTGTTGCCTAGGTGTACAGAGTTTGTAAAGTCTATACTAGTATACAGTAATGTCCTAGGCCTTCACATTCAATGTCTCTCCTCACTCATTCACTGACTCACCCAGAGCAACTTCCAGTTCTGGAAGCTCCATTCAGGGTAAATGTTACATACAGATGTTCCTTTGTTAAATCTTTTATACTGTAATTTCACTGTATATTTTCAATTTTTAGATATGTTTAGGGATATAAATACCATTATTTTATAACTACCAATAATATTTATTACAGTAAAATGCTGTACAGGTTTGTAGTATAGAACAATAGGCTATATCATTATAGCCTAGGTGTAGAGTGAAGTAATATGATCTAGGTTTGTGTAAGTACATTCTATGATGTTAATATGATGAAATAATCTAACAGTCCATTTCTCAGAATGTAATTCTGTCCTTAAGTGACACATGACTGCAGTGATTGGCTAGGGTTGTCGGTGATGGGTGTTCGAGAGTTTACAGCTAAGGAGTCTTTTTTTAAATTTTGTTTTATTTCAGCATATTATAGGGGTAAAAATGTTTAGGTTACATATAGGATTCTTTTTAAGATAGGGTAAATGTTCTAAAATATTTGTGTAGATAGTTACATAATTCTGGGAATATTCTAAAAGTCACTGTATTGTATACTTTAAATGGGATAATTGTATGGTAGGTGAATTATACCTCAATAACACTCTTAGAAATATCAGCTGGATTATCAAATATTGACAAACTGATCCTAAAATTCATAAAGAATATCAAGAGATCTACAATAGCCAAAACTATCTTGAAAAAATGAACAGAGTTGAACGACTTCAACTTTCCCATTTTGAAATTTACCACAAAGTTATATTAATCAAAAGAATATTGGCATAAGCATAAACATATAAATACATGTAATAGAATTAAGAGTCCAGAAACAAGCTCTTATATTTATAGTCATTTAAATTTTGACAACGTACTAACATAATTCAACAAATGGTTCTGGGACAACTGGACTTCCACATGAAAAAAAATGAAGATAGACCCTCTTATTCACACCATTAAAAAAAGACTACCTCAAAATGAATTGGAGGCCTAAATATCAGAACTAAAACTAAATTTCGTGGAAGAAAATATAGAACTAAAATTTCATGACCTTAAGATAGAACATGGTTTCTTTTTTAAACATATTTTTTATTTTAGGTTTCTAAATTTTTAATTGACAAATAATAATTATATCTAATTATAGAATACAATGTGATATTTTGATATATGCTTACGGTATGGAATTATTAAAGCAGGATAGTTAAAAAATTCATCATCTTACATAATTATGTTTTGTGGAAAAACATTTATAATCTACTCCTTTAGTGATTTAAAAATATACAGTGCATTATTATTTATTATAGTCACCATTCTGTGCAATGGATCTATTTTGGAACATAGTTTCTTACATATGACACCAAAAGCATGTGACCTCCTAAATGGGCCTGCTTTAGCAAAAAAACAAAGAGCATGTGACCAAAGAAAAATTAGATAAATTGATACCTCATCAAAATTAAAAACTTTTGTGCTGCAACTGATAACATCAAATATATGAAAAGACAGTCCACAGAATGAGAGAATTATTTTCAAATTACATATGTGACAAACAACTTATACCTAAAATACATAAAGAATTCTTACAACTCAATAGTAAAAAGAGAAATAATTCAATTAACATGTGAGACAATGATTTGGGTAGATTTTTCTCCAAAGAAAATATTCAAATGGGTAACGAGGACATCAAAACATGTTCAACATCATCAGTCATTTGTTAAACACAAATTAAAGACATAAGGATATACCACTTCTCACCCACTAGGGTGTCTGTAAGCCAAAAGACACTCAATAACAAGTGTTGCTGAGGATGTGCAGATATTGGAAACTTTATATTAATACATTCTTGGTGGGGGTGTCAAAAGTTTCAGCACATACGTGCACATATAAGAATAACATCTATTGGACGTTGGGCGGGGGGAGGAGGGAGGGGGGAGGAGGGAGGAGAGGAGGGGTATATGCATGCACAAAGAGTGCAATGTGCACCACCCAAATGAAGGACATATTTGAAACTCGGACTTAGGGAGTGAGGTGGGGGCAAGGGCAACATATGTAACAGAAACATCTATACCCCCATAATATGCTGAAATAAATAAAAAAAAAAATTAAAAAAAAATTAAAAAAAAATTCACTGCAAAAAAAAAAAAAGAATAGTGGAAGAGCTGGGCAGAGACAGTCTGGTGCTAGTGTTGGTGTTCTTAACAGCGTGCTTTGAATGTATAACTTATTACACATATATTCATGGGTAAATATGTTTTTATACAATTCATTTGCAGAATATAAAATCTATTGTTTAAAGATCATTTTCTATGGGTATTTATACCACTGGGTAAGTGCAAAGATAGAGAGCTTGTGTATATTACTTGACAACAGACCCTCGACCCAAGATCAGAAACGCCAGGTGTGCACATGGGAACGTCGTATCTGCGGGTCTGAAGCGATGATGAGGTTTGGGGCTAAAAGATTGAGATTTGGGAGTTTTCTGTGATAGGAATTTAAAATTACAAAATGAATGGTAGGAAGGCGAGGGGAGGTATGATAAGAAGACAAAATAAAACTCTCAAGCTTCAACGTTTCGGGGGTGAGCGGCAGAGGAAACAGCAGAAAGAAGGCGGAGAGGAAAGGGTGTGAGGCGTGAGGGAGACCAGATCAGAGAGCGCCACGGGAGACTGAGGAATGCAGTCTAAAGGATGCGGTCGTCCACATGCGAAACGCAGCGGAGAAGCCCACTCCTTACCCAACTCTTTCCTTACCCAAAGAGGTGCTTCGTGTATAAAGAGTAGCTGGCAGAGGTGAGCAAAACTGCTCCCCAGAAACTGGCCTGCTTTGGCTGAGGCTCTCTTCTGTCCTGGGGTTGGAGTTCTCCTCTTCTCCTAGACAGGGTTGGGCACTTCTCTTTCTCAGAAATGCCTTCGTAGGATCAGAGGCCGTCTGGTCTTCTACTGACTTCCACCTACTTCATTTCCTCTGCGTAAGCTCCTTGGCCCTAAATGACAAACCTGGGCCTCTGGTTTTGCTTGTTTTCTGAGTTGCTTTTGGTGGAGAAAATGAGATTAAATGACCCACCCTTAGAACAGGATGGACCGGACCAAACTCATAGTGAGGGGAGAAGATGGAAGTCTTAGGAAGAATTACACCAATTAAAAGAGAGACAGTGAATAAAGTTAAATTGAGTTAGGAATAAATGTTCTCAATGACTATGTTAATAACACTGTCACCATCAATAATATCGTTACCATGGCTATGACTGCTGCCACTGCAGGTGTGAATATTACTACTACATTTTTTCCATTACTATTCTGCAGCCACAGTAACTTCTCCACCACTGTTACTATTATTGCTACCACCGCCACCACGGTGACAACTGCCGCCACCAGCATCTATTCATTAGCTGTGACTGATGATGGATGCTCATATCAGCCCTTGCAATAAGTGTTTTGCACACAATGTTGTATTAAAACCTTACAGCATTCCTATCACTGAGGTAGTATCACTCTCCCCCTCTTTAGGAATTAGAGGACTAGGTCAGGGAAGGAATTAGAGTTGGATATCAGGTTGTGGAGTCTGGGTTCTCAACTCCTCCTTAATCTTTCCCTTAAAAGTTGGCCACCCGTGACAGATCATAGCTACCCCTTCCACCACCAGGTTTTTCCCCAACCCAGTGTAAGGCTATCCTTTGGATCTTGGGAGATAAGCAGCTCTACCCTTTAGCGTTTTTCTACAAAGAGACGATGTGAAAGGACATATAAATAGATGGGCTTTTGCTTTGTTGATGGGGAAAAGGTGTTGGTGATACAGGATTATGCAGTGTAGAGAGCAGGTGTCTGAGATTTTTCTTGGCCATTTCAGAAGTTGTGTGTTCTTAGGAAGTCACTTCAACTGTCTGTACCCAATTTCCCCACTGTTTGATCGAAGGGGTTTGTAAGGACTCTTCCAATTCTATCTTATAGGCTAGAATTAAAGGGACAGGCAGGAGTGGGTGAGAGATGCGGCTTTCCTCAATAAGCTGGTGTCGGGAGGGAGCACTTTTTCCAAGTATTTGTTTTTTAGTGAGTTCAACTCGTCTAGACCTAAAACTGAGCTGCGAGTTACAACAGACTTCTCACCTATGAAAAAGCACAACTCATCTATAAGAAGCAAAGGTGGGAAGTGGGTTTTAGAATGTTTACCATTCTGGAATTGGAGGAACTTTAGCTCTGAAAGCGTTTGAGCAAAGTGCAAATTATATAAAACCACAGGACTCCACAAATATTTTAATGAATATTCTTCCAGTAATGAAATTAATTTGGGTAATGCATTTCTTGGATGTTTTATGTAAGAGGAGGAAAATAAAATTGTGTCAATTAAATACACTAAAGTGAATTTGATGAACTGAAGCTTCTAAATATTTAAAAGATCTAAACAATTATAACACTTTTCTATTTTGTTTTGATAGAAATACTGAGAAAGATAATCTAATAAAATGTGGGAAAATTTGTGAAAAAAAGCATTTTATTAAGCCACTTCACACTGATGTGAATTTACTTCATTTTGCTACTCAGAATTTTATTAGGGGAGTGTGTGTGTGTTTCTGTGCATGTGAATTTACATGTCGATGTCTAGGTTTTCTTCATTGATAACTTCAAAAACACGATTGATACTAAGTATTAATATCATAATGTCAGCTTGTAACATAACCTTCTTGAATTTTGCTTTTCCTTAAATGATTTGGAATTTCTGAATAGGTAATAATAAAAACAATCACAACAATGTGTGTTGAGTGTTTTTTCTCTGCCAGGCATTTCTTATTTAGGCCTTCCAAGATTTCTTATGAGGTTGGTACTATGATTAACATCCTCATTTTACAAATGAGAAAATTGAGGGTCAGAACCATTATGTAAATTTCTTACAGCCACAGCTTTGCTAAGAGCCAGTACTTGGACCCACCTCCCTAAGAATCTAGAGCACAAGCTCTTAGTCACCAGACTACTCTGAGCAGCCTGTGCTTCCCTCTCAGTCTTGTATTATTTTTTACACGGATTTGGGAGTAAGGTACTAATTCTTTTCTTAAGTTTGTGGGTAGTGGTTTATCTTAAAGAATGACTGCACTGGTTTCCTGCTGTCCATGAATTCTCTCATGCATAATGTTTTCAGTGAGAATTTAGCTCGGTGCTCATGGCTCTTAGCACCCACCTTCTCTCCAGCTCAGCAGACACGTCTTAGGCAGCAGTTGGTACTTCCTCTGCACCAGCCTTCCTGAACTCACTGCAGGGCCCCCAAGACCCTACTGTGTCATTGCTCTTTGATTTTGCCCATGCTCTTTCTTCTCCGATCTTTGCCTGGTGAAATTCTACCAGTCATGTTTCATCTTAAGTATCTCCCCCTCTGGGAAGAATTTCCCTGACCTCTCAAGTAGAGCCTTGTGCTTTCTCCTTGGGCTAATGCTCCAGCCTGTATTTTAGTAATTCTGTGGCAGGCCTATCCTGTTATATTGTAATTACTTTTGATGTGCAGCATCTGCCCTGTTAAATCCATTGACAGAAAAGACCATCTTCTATTCCACTTTGTATTCCAAGTTCCTATTACAAAGCCTGACACATAAGAGAGAATTGATAAATATTTGGAAGAATGATTTTAAATATGCATGAACAAAGAAAAATATTTGGAAAGAGAAGCAACATGTTTCCAGCAAAAGGAAAGCACAGATTTTTTTTAAAATCAGTAGGACGGAAATTTGAAGAGGAACCTAGGGGAAAAAATAAAAAATTAATTTCACATTTTGCTAAGTTTTAAAATCATTCTCCAAACCACAATGATGTAACTACTTTCATAAATCCATGAATACACTCCAAGCTCCTGTCTCCCACCTCAAGGAAATTCTCTTGCCAAATTGCGAACTATCCTTAAGCCCTTGAGTTTATCGCCATTGCTAACTTTAAAAAGCTTGTACACAGTTCCAGACACAAGAAAGCCGTCCTTTCAGCGCTCTCTTCCTACCATTATTTTAATGAATACTGGAAATGGTTCAGCCTTAGAATTTAAATGTTTCTAGAATCTCTTGTCAGCATTTTCAAGATCTCTTTGGATATAAGTAATGCATATTAAAAATCTAAACATAATTTTCCCTTCAGAAAAAGATGAACCCTATAAAAATTCACTTCTCCAAAAAGATGAAGTGTCAGCATTTAGGAATTAAATGCCCAGTGCTATCTGAGATTGCTAAAACCTAATGCTTTAAAAAAATATTTTTTAGTTCTATAGATGAATCTGCTTCAATCGATTCTCACATTTTCATCCCCTATGGCTGGGGGTGGGGAATAGATTTTGTTAGAAAACTGACTGGTTCAGAGGTCTCCCTGGTGTTCAGAAACACAAAAGGAAGGGAGCTGATCTTTTCTGAGAATTCATTTATTATGTGTCAGGAACAACAATCCTTGTGAGGTGGGTATGTTGTTCCCATTCTAGAGATTATAGCAAACAAACCAAACCCAAAGCCAAAACCAAGACTACCCAAAGCAAGAACAACAAAAATTGCTGTGTAATGAAATTCCTGACTTGGGCTTATAGTAGCAATCCTCAATATAACTGGACTGAGTTACACTTCAAATAGCAAAGTGGTATTTTCTTTTCTTTTAATGAAAAGCAAAACTTTTGAATATTGGAATTTTTTATGGATACAATAATATAAAGAAAACTCTAAGCAAAAGCCTCCATTTGTATTCTCTCCAGTTGGTCTCAGTATATGGCACTCTTAGGAAATTTCCCTTTGTGTCTTAATTTATATATATATATATATATATATTTACAGGGGCTCTGATTATGAGGTCTATGGATCCCCAAGGGATCCGTGAATACAATACTTAGATGGGAAGAATTACATCTTTAATTTCATTAATCTCTAACTGAGATGTAGTAGGTCTTCCAATTAAGAATTTAAGCAACATCCTTCAGTAGTATTAGTAGTGCCTGTGACCTTATCACCAATAGAAATCACAAATACTTTCACATTACATTTTCATTGTTAATGATATCTTGAAATATTATTTATGTTTTTTACTACTTTGAAATGATGCCAGTTATCAGACCTACCATTGCATATTGTTATTATTATTTAGTGAAATAACAGAGAAGCATATATATTCCGGTGTAACAAATTTGTTGTTTTGTTAATATTTTCATAACTATACTTAGAATATCATTGGTTTCTTTTACAATCTTATGTATGTCATTTTGTGCATTTAAAAATTTTATTCTAAAAAAGGTCCCATAGACTTCCAAATGTTCCATGGCACAAAAAAGTTAGGACTTCTAAATCTTTAATGTATACATCATCCGCAGTCTCTTTTCTTCCTTTCTTTTTTCTTTCTGTAATCTCTCTCTCTCTCTCTTCTCTCCATTTCTTCCTTTCTTCATCTCTACTCCTTCCCTCCTTCCTTCCTTCTTTCCTTCCTATACCATGTTATGCTAAACATGGAGATTCTTTCTAGGCTTTTATTTGCTTTGGTAAATAGTGGAATGAGCTCTTCTTGACTCCCCTTTTTCTCATCTGATCCTCTTAATTTTCTTCTCAGAAATATAGTGCATATTTTGAGTCTAAAACAACTAGAGGGAGTGGGCAACCCAACTGAGTCCTTGTGCCATCTTTGTGACAAAGTCCAGTTTTGCTCTCTCTTTTGAGATTTTGTTAAATGTCCCATATCAGGGTTTATAGCTCATATTCTGGAGTATTTCCTCCTTGAATAAAGAGGGAAAATCAGACTTTATACCATTTTCCCAATTCAACAAAGACCACTACAACGTCTATGAGAGAGAGAGAGACAGAGAGAATGAATCTTGAAGTTCACACCCTATTTTGATCTCCTTGTTAATAGTCTAGGGAAGGAGGATGTGAAAAAAAATCTTCACCCAGTCTTCCGTATGCCTCTTTCCCATGAATCAGATTTCCTAAAGAAATTTCTCATTCACTTTCCTCCATGTTAAATTCCTGTGTCTTACAGATAAATACTTCTTTGTTATTATGATTTTCCTGTTTTCTCTACTTTTTCTTTTAGCCCCGAGAGTTTAAAATGTTACCCTATTTCAATCACATTAGGTAATGGTTTTTAAAACTCTTAAAAGACATGTGTTAGGGGCATATAATGCTGTGTCTCTGAGGAGCTTAACACAAGCTAGGTCTTTAGATAATCCACAGAAACAATCCTATAATACAGACAGAATTTAGATCTGTATTGATATATTCTTTTTAATTTGTATATTCAGTGTCACAGTCTTCATTCTTAGTCTTCTTTTCAGAAAATGGGGTCTCAGACCATCATTTAATGTCTGTTATTTGCAGGCTTGGGATTGGGCGTGGGGATGGGAGTGTGACCTGCCCTCAGGACACAAGTTGTGGGGTGCAGGGAAGTTTGAAAGACAGCATCTAGGCGCCAAGCTGAGATTAAGACAGACAGACAGGCAGACAATCATACTTAAGCAGAATGAGTGGTAAAAACTGAGATAAAACTTTGAGAGACCACGATGGAGCACCAGAATCTTGACTACAGGACAGAGGCAAAGCTTGGACAGAAACCTTGAAACACTAGGGCCCTTTTTTATAGGTATTTGAGCTCGTGCAAGGCTAAGGAGAGAGCTGTCAAGGACATTTGGAAATTTTCTTCCATCCAACTTTTATGTTCTAATGAATAATCATATTTTTTATGTCTCCATCTTTTTATTGATTTGATAGTATTCTCATGACAATTATAGGAGACAGGAGATTGCTTGTGTGTTTGAGAATCAATAAAGACACCTGTGCTACTGTCATGGAATTAGGAAGAAGCAGAGTCGTGAGAGATAATGCCAGAAAGGAGAAGGAGGGGCCAGATTATGTAGGGTATTGTGGATCTCATAGTAAAGACTTTGGGTTTTTCCTGAGTATGTTGGGAAATACTTGGTGGTGTTAGGCAAAAGAACAATATAATAAAGTTGATATTTCTGATGGGTCTCTCTCACTGCTGTATTTAAAAGAGATTATATGGGTACAAGAATAGAAACAGAGAGACCAGTTTGGAGTGTTTTGCAATTGTCCAAGCAGGAGAGGACAGTGGCTTGATTATGTTGGGGTGGTGAGAAGTCTTACTGATAGGACTTGCTGATGGATTAGATGTAGAGTATGGTAGAAGGAGAGTGTTAAGAATGACACTACAAATTTGGATTAGAATAGAATTGAATTGCTATTGACTTTGGTAGGGAAATTCCATAACAAACAGATTTTGAGGAAAGGTTAAATCAAAAGTTCCCTAAGCAGTGACACACTCACCTTGCTCATCATCCAAATGTGGTGTGTTCTCCAGAACTGGAATATAGAAATAACTTAGAGACAGTACTCCTCCATTCTAGGCATGGGGTGAAGCTTGGAACTACTTTTGTGTATCACTTTACATGGAATTAAGAGAATTAAATGGTATATATTGCAGAGGAAGATGCTTTTGGAGAATATAATTAACCAAGCCATTCTTAGATACCAACACTGCCCAGAGAGAAATGCAAAGCTCCAGTAGTGGGTCATCTGGTCTTCCTGGAAGTAATACCTTCATATCTGACTTTCATGGGGGTTTGCTGATAATTGCAATAGTTCTCACACTGGAAGCAGAGATATAAAAGATGTTCATAACATGCAGCTTAATGACCCTTTTTGGGTCCTTTCCTGAAGAAAAAAATCATCAACATACCCTTTTTTGTCAGGGAGGATTCTGCCTTCCAGCAGAACTCATGCTAGATAATTTAATAAAAGGAATCTGTTACAGGTTGTTGTAAAAGTATTAGGAAGAACAGCCAAAAGGTGAAGGAACCTCAAGACTTGCAACTGTGGGAAGCAGCTATCAAACCTCAAGTTGGAGGGACAGAAAGAGGAGCTGGTGTCACCAGTGGAGGTGGGTACCATGTGGCCCTTCCCAGTGGGAACTGGATTAGGGAGGTGGAGTCAGAGAGCAGAGGTGATCTCTGTGGGGAAGATGGAGAAGGAGAGAGATGCGCTGGCTTTCTTTTCCTGCTGCCCTCCATTCTTCCATGGTTCTCACCTGAAGACAGGTGGTGAGGAGCCTTGAAATATGGTTCCCAGGGATCACCACCCATGGAATTCGGAGTAGGGGAAGTGTGAGGGGTCAATTTGAGAGCAAACAAGCAAATGATCAGTAAACCTCCTCACAGAAGTGTTGGGTTGAAAGAAGAATGCAGTTGGTGAATCTCTGCCTCACAAATCAAAGGAAAGAAAGGAATTATGTGGGGTTTCAGGTATATCAGAAGGAGTCAGGTCTTGGAGAGCAGAGATAATTTTTTTTCTTTTTCTTTTTTATTTCAGCATATTATGGGGGTACAGATATTTAGGTTACGTACATTGCCCTTGTCCCCCCCAAGTCCGAGTTTCAAATATGTCCATCTTTCAGGTGGTGCGAATTGCACTCTTTGTGTATGTATATACCCTTCCGCTCTACCCGCTCCCCCCTGCCCAACATCCAATAGATGTTATTCTTATATGTGCACTTATGAGTTGATCAGTTAATACCAATTTGATGGTGAGTACATGTGGTGCTTATTTTTCCATTCTTGGGATACCTCACTTAGTAGAATGCATTCCAGCTCTGTCCAGGAATATACAAGAGGTGCTATATCATCATTGTTTCTTAAAGCTGAATAGTACTCCATGGTATACATATACCACATTTTGTTAATCCACTCATGTATTGATGGACATAATTTTTATTGAGAACTATGTTTGGTTTTGAAGGTTTGTAATATCCCTATTTTTTGTTTTATTTTATTTTTTTGTGGTAGTAGATTCTTTTAACAAAGTTACAGAAAGAAAGGGAAGACCTATAAAGAATACATTCTATTTCACAAACATTCTAAAGGAGAAAAATCCTAGTGATGGAATTAATCATGGCAGATTTTCAGGGGATGAAAATAGGCAAATCACATGGAATTATAAATTATGACAAAATAAAAACAAAGTAGAGGTGAAGTAGTAACCCCTTAGTAACTCTCATTCTAAAGTTCAGCTTTTTAAAAATGATATTTTAGAGCATAGCTGGAAGTTCTGAGATAATCATTTGTTTTCTCATCACCATTTTTCAGTAAAGCTATGATAAGCAAACCTCTTTGTCTGTTTCTCTTCCAATTTAAAGTCATTGATTTTGCATCTAAAATAGCACCTAACACCTAGCACCTGACAATGCAAGTCATATTGTTTTCTCTTTAAGTATCATAACCTAGAAAGATTTGTTGAATATAACCAATATAGAGTCTGTCATTCAGAGTTTGACAAGTCATATTTTGCAAAATCATTTGTCATGAATTAGGATCCCCTTTTTTTTAAGCAGACAGTAAAGTCAAAACTTCAGTAATTCTAAATTCAACTCCATGATTTACAATTTCTTTAGACAAGCCAGATTTGATTTTGCTGTCTGCAAATCTGAAGTTTGTAATGCATGTAATATGATTTTTTTTCCTCTGGAGATATTTTATCTATCTGATATGAGTCTTTATCAGCTTAAGCAAAGTAAAAATTTCCATACAAGTTACTGTGAAGAATTCTTTACTTCTAAAGATACTGTTGGAAACTGTTTTCTAATTTTAAAAGACATTTGTAGGATGAGTGTTGGACTTCAAGTATAAATTCTAGAAATGTTTCTAATTCCTGATTTTACCCTTTGGTACGCTAATTTGCTCTTCTTTTGTAATCTTCTGACATGTCATTGATATTTCTCATGCTAAATTTTTGAAAATTAATCAAACTGAAAGTCATTTTCAGAAATTCAAATTTGTATTTTAGAAATATTTATGTCTCATATCAATAAACTGATTAGTTCAATAATTAACACTTCAAATTTTTCAATTTGCTAAGTATTTTATACTTTTCACATTTTGCTTTTACGCATATTATTTCACTAGCACTATGGATGGTTTAAGAGCTTTAATTTTTTTAGAGAGGAGAACACTGCAAGTCAGAGAGGCTCTCTGACAACTGTACCTGTGATAGTGGGGCTCCAACCCAGGCCTGCTGGTGAGGATAACTTATATACAGTGCTCAACAGAGTGCCTGATAGGAAGGGTTCAGAAAATGTTGGCTTCATTCCATTTACTGCCTTGTACTTGACACATTGTCTAATTCTAGAAAAAAACAAAATAACCATAACTGTAGAGAAATTGGCTCATCTCTCATAGGATTCTTTGATATCTTTTAGCTGTAGATAAAATAACAGCTTTTAAAGCAGCAAATGAAACCACTGACAATCTGCCTGACCTGGTAATTCTTAAGGCAGTATGGCTATCATTCATGAAGATGAGGTTCAGAAACTTATGAAATTAAGTGAATACATAGACATAGAATAAGCAGCCTAAATATTTGAATAGTGATTTCATCTTAAAAGCCAATAATATAGTGTTTCTTTAGAACTCCTCATTGGAAGGACTACTGAATACTTAGAAATGTTTGCCTAGTTAAGATGAAGTCTAGTTTTCCACAGAGGCAAAGTGACATCTCCTGTTATAATTTTTTTAAAAGAATTCCTTTCATGTTCCTTTCTCTTCAATCCTCAGTCCTAGATTTACATACATTATTATTCACACTGGAATGGTACCTTCTGATTGGTACAATCTATACCATGCATTGACATTTAATTCTGGGCCCAGCACCATGCATGTAACACAGAACTGGGCACATACCCTGTCCTTGGAAATTCAGATTGGTTCTTAATGGAATTGAATGGCTTTATCATTATTTCAATAATTGCTTTCATTTCCAGCATCTCATAATTTTTCACCGATATCTTTGAGGATAGTACTAGTATTTTAGTGTGGTTAAATATGATTAATGTTTCTCAGAGATGGAGTGAGATTTAAATGTGTGTTCTGACTCTTCTTTCCAAGGTGATGTTGGCTTTATGGGATGTTCCATGTGGATCTACAGAAAGCCATCCTCTCCTCCTAGGAAATTTCACCCTTCCCTTGCCTTCACAGCTTCTGTGACCTCTACCCTAAGGGATACAAGGCTCCATCTCACCCACTTCCCTTGAGAAAACCTGCTATAAGGAGGTTGGTGACTGTGGTGGGTTGTGTACCTTGGTCTACTGCAAAGGTTAGAAAAGTCAAAGAAGAGCCTGATGTTTTCTCCTTTGCAGCTAGCATTCTCAATATAATTTACTTTCACCAATATGATGCACTCACCTAAGATTTGGAAGGTAGGAGTGAGGTGGAGGCCGTCTTTCCGTAGCTGCTGCTTTCTGTCAGCAGACATGGCATAGCACTGTTCTTTCCACCACAGACTTCTGTTACGGAGCCACTGGGATTGAGGCCATGATGAAAAGCAATTTTCTAAGTCTAGAACTGATATCTGATGAAAACTTTAGACCCCTTACTGAAAAATATACCTAAATATACTCATGCATACACAAACTATTTTGAGTAAGTTTATTTTACTGTCATAATTGGCTTCTCAAAATTAACTTAAATCTGCTTTTTGGTAATTTGAATTGTTTTTGGTAAGTTCCTTCCCCTCATGTATGCAGCCTTGGAGAGGATGGGAAATGGTGTCGATGGCCTCAGCATGTTACCCTACCCTGTGTCTATGCCCTTGCCTCGTGACGTAGCAGCTGCTCTCGCAGAAGCAATGGAGTTTATTTTCCCCACCTCTTGATTCCGAGTTTGCCCTCAAGAATGAAGTAGGTGAAGATGTACCAGTTCTGGCCCTCAGCCTCAAGAGACTTTGGGAATCCCCTTTGCCCCCCTGTGCCCAGGAGTCTGTGTTTTTAGTATGAGAACATGGCTGAGCTAGCCCGATGGAAGATGAGGGACACATGAAGCCGTGGCATGTAAAGCTGAGGCTGTCGTAGATTATGCAGCAACCAGCCGACACCTAGATACATGAGTGATTTCAGCTGAGATTAGTAGAGCTCCTCAGCTGACCATGAGCTGCATGTGTAATAACCGCTACTGTTGTATGTCAAGATTGTTCATCATACAGCATTATAATGACAGCAGGTAACTGAGACACTGGGAATATGAATCAAAACACTGTGTCTTTTCCTGCCCAAATTGCTGACAATGGCCCAAACCAGGCCAGTTGGGGACTTTAAATCTTTACTCGAGTGAGGCAAAAATGGTGGAAATTTTTATTTATTCATTTATTTTGACAGTCATTCATTCCAGTTTAAGGACTTCAATGAGACTGTTGAGTAGATTCTGATACTGACATCGAATGCTTTGCCCTAACTTCTACCCATTTGACACTGTGAGCCACATTTATTGATCTAATATGTTTGCCTTTCTTTTTAAATTAGACAGAGTCTATTTCTGTTGTTTGCTATTCAAATTTCTAATACTTTGTTTGAAATTACCCAAAAGCTAAGTGGTTTAGAATAATCATTTTATTTTATGCATGATTTTGTGAGTCGGGAATTTGGGAAGGGCTCAACTGGTCTGTTTTTACTTGGAGTTTTACATGTAGTTGAAGTCAGATGTCAGACATCAAAATGTTTAATAGGATGGGACTTCCAAGGCAGCTCACATAACTGGTAATTATTCTTGGCTATTAGCTGGGAACTCAGCTGAGTTGTGCTACAGAATGCCTACCTTAGGCTTTTATAGGCAGTTTCAAGGTAATTAGCATTGTGCATGGTGGCTGTCTTCCTCCAGAGTGAATGTCCCAAGAAAATGAGGCAGGTTCCTCTCTATGGGAAGGTCAATAAGTTTTGGCATGCTTTAAAAATCATCCCATTCTTCCCTCTGGCCACAGATTGTTTTTATTTTTCCATTTGCAAAATATACCCTCTGCCTCCCCCCAAAAAATCTCCCAAAGTCTTTTCCACTAAGACTGGGATGTGAGTCTAAGGCTCCAGGTTGAGGATCTCATCATCTAAATCAGGTTCAAATGTGGATGAGGAGCCTTGGGTTTGTTTCTTTGGTCACAGTTTTTCTTGACTTAAAAAAACTTAGTGAACTAAAGAAACCCCTGACACATCAAATATACAGTGCTGACTCAGTGATAGGATAAATGCAGGAAATGCTCTAATTCCAAAAGGGGGAAATGGGAGACATATGACAGCCACTGGCCCATATTACCCTGAAGTCCACATGGGCACATTCACCCATTTCATGATGGCCCAGTTCTGCTCCCCAAAGCAAAATTTATAGAGCAATGAATGTAATTGATTGGGATTTTGTTTCATGATGAAAAATAGAAATAATATTTTTTACAAATTATATATTTTTCTCTTTTTTTCTTATAAAAATTATGTCGACTGTGGGGAAAAAGTTGAAAGAGCTCTATTTAAAAAAAACTGTGCTAATATCAGTTTCATTTAGTTTGGTTTTAATGAGGTGTTAAGATCATAGAGTGCTTTTTGAAGTAACTACATGCAGGTCAAATTTTATATCCATTTGATTTTGATTTTGATTTTCATAGGAATAGGAATAAGTGCTGAAAACCCTGACTTACAAAGACCTAAGAGGTAAACTGAATGTTCATTCTCATCATACTTTTTGTTATAGGAGGCTATTTTGTCTCATAACACATTAAATATTTTCAAGATTCTTTTTTAGGGGTGTTGAATTCATGATTTCATTTCCTTTGCCCTCGAATCAATGAAATTATCTTTCTAGAAGTTTTTTCATTGATGCTAGTTATGTTTGCAAGAAAAGAATTATGAGTTCTTTTTCCATCTCAGCAGAAGTAATTTTCAGCAGACTTTTATAGTATTTCTGAGTGCCTGTAGACTTCTGAAAAATTGACCAGATTTTATCATTTTCAACTTCAGACTGCTGAAAGGCTTCCTCCAGCACTTGGAAGTTTTCAGCAACTTCTAACTCTAATCTCTTCCAATGTATCAAGTTGGCCAATGGTATACACAGTTGTCCAGCAGCAGGATCCATAAAGGTGGCTGCAGAGCTTCCAATTGAATGATTTATCTCATTCTTAAGTGCCCAGATAGCTGCCAACTGAGGCAAGACATAAATTGACTCCACCTCTTCAGACTGATCTGAGAATATGATTTATATTCCTCCTAAAAATATGCAACTTCTACCCAAATTTCAATCAAGCCCTTCAAGACTAATCCTCTTGTAAGTCAAGGAACATCTGTGCAGAAGACATCTTTGTATTCTGCGTCCTCTCCTAATGAAAACCATCTGAAGAGGCTGTTATTCAAAACCTTACTCGGATGAAAGAACACACTTTCAGGGCTGTAGATAGGACTGTTGGCTTTCTGTGATTTCAGAACAAAGCAAAGAACCTCATGACATATACAACTTTCTTCATTAAAGCAGAAGAAAAATTAATGTTGTCAAGTATGACAGTACAACATCTGTAGAGAATAGCAAGAATATTTGTGCAAAGGTTTTTCCTGGAAAATAAACTTCACTCTTTGAAGTTATCAGTTGTATCCACAGTTTCCAAAAGGGGCTTAAAAAGGCATTTTTTTTCATAGACATGTTAGCTGGAAAATAAATTTAGATACTGACACAATTGAGAGATAATGATAGTTCTATCTAGTTAGTATTGAAGGAAAATGATAAGGTGCATTACTATCTGAAACAGATTAGAAAGAGTACCAGCAATTTTGGAGAGGATACTGTTATTGATAGAGGCAGTACTTCAATTTTTTGAATTTGGCCATTTTTAGGTCACATGGTATTATGGACTGAACTGTGTCCCACTAACCCCCAAATTCATATGTTGAAATCCTAATCCCTAGTATCTTGGAATGTGACTATATTTTCAGATAGGGTCTTTAAATAGGAAATAGAAAATTGAATTAAAATTAGAGTGATTCCTAATCCAATATGACTTGCATTCTATAAAAAAAGAAGATTAGGACACAGACATTTGCGGAGGGATGGCCATGTGAAGACACAGGGAGAAGACGGCCATCTACAAGAAAAGGCTTTGAACAACAAAAAAAAAAAAAAAAAAAAAAACCAACCCTCCTGACTCCTTAATTTTGGATTCTCAGCCTCCAAGACTGTGAGAGATTAAATGTCTGTTGTTAAAGCCACCCAGTCTGTGGTACTATATTATGGCAGCCCTAGCATACGTCATGTACATGGATTCTTTGAGATCTTACCGGTCAAATGAGACTTTTTAGCTTGGCAATGTGATAAGCTTTTTTGGAGGATGCTTCAAAACTAGGTGTTTTGGTCGGGGCAAATCCAAGGTTTGGTGAATATGATCTTTTCAAAGCAAGTTCCCATCTTATCAAAAAGATTCACGATGCTCGTTATCTTGATGATCACTGAATGTGTTTCTCTGGTTATGTGGAGACTTACGCTCACATACAAATAAACACTGGTTTTTGTGTCCCATCTTGGTCAGGAGGAAAGCAAAGCCAAGAGACAGCTAAGCTTTACTCCACTGAGTGTTTCCAATGGAAGGTAATCCTGATGAAAGCTCTGAAAATTTTCCATAATTATAATGCCAAGGTGTTTTTTCACTAGTGCTTTTAAGTGGTAAATTATTCTAGGCCTCATTACATAATGAATATTTTAATTACTTAGTAATGAATTACATAGTTTAATTACTTGTTTTATGGCTGCACTCAATCAGCTGGGAGAAGAAATAAAAGGGAGCCTGGAGAAGATACATCTGCTTTTCTGATGCATTTTCCTGGAAGAGTCTGTAACATTTCTGCTCACATTCCATGTGTGAGGACTAGTCACCAGGCCACACTGAGATGCATGAAGGCTGGAAACTGCTGTCTGTGAGTTCACACCCCCTTCTAGTCACGACACCATCATATAGAAGGAGGTGCACAGAATTTGGTGGAGAGCTGGCCTTCTCTGCCCAAAATCACCAATGCCTGTTCAGTACTCACTGCTTGTTAAGTGCTGCTGTAAACCCTTTCATGTGATATGCCATTTAATCCTCACAACAACTTGTTAAGGTAAGTTCTGTTAGTAGTCACAGAATATAGATGATAAAATTGAGAGACAGAGATATTAGGTAAGGTGGTTACACTTGCACAGCTAGGAAATAAAAGAGCAGGATTTCAACCCAGCCCAAGCAAGTTGGCTCCTGATACCATGCTCTTATCCATTTTTATACTCCACTGCCTCTTTGTGTTTATTCTAAAAGAAGGGATTAGATCATGAAATGGTGAAAGGCTAGAACTTCATGACTGGGCAAGACAATGAAGGATACTTTCTCAGGAAAACGACTCAGCTAATGTCATTAATGTCATTAATGTCATCCTCTTTTCTTTCTTGCCAACCAACATTCTCCAAGACTTGGGTAGACCCCACCGCCCCATACATAAATAAGTCCTCTATCTCACTAGCCTAGGACTATCTTCCTCCATTTAACTTTCGTAGTACTCTACCATGCATGTGGTTTATTTATAGATTTACTAATTATTTCACTTATTAAATTATCTTTCAATTCTTTAGCCAACTTTTAAGCACTTATTAAGTTCCAGTTACTGTGTTAGGCACTGGTGATACACCAAACAGAATATGAATTGTGATTCCAATGTTTCATAGTCCAAAGGAATATGTGTGTGGAGGGAACAGATACTGAATAGCTTATTTTATTGTTGAATTATCTAGTATGTGTTGTGTTTCAACAGGAATTTTTGGATTATAACTTCTATCACTTTTCTCTTTCCCATTTTCCTTAGTATAGTAGTAGATACATAATAGGAGCTTGAACAATGGTTATTTTTTAAACATGAAAATTTTATCCTTTTAAATAATTTCACATATATCTTTAGCTCACATATTTTAAAATAATATTTTAACTTTGGTTTGAAAATACACCAATGAATAATGAGGTACACCATCAGAACACAGAAAAGCTGAATTTAATAGCATGGTTGACATCTCTTGCACCCTATAACTGCTTCCAGGAGTGGTCAGTTTTTCAGATTTGAGTTTGAGTGGAGTTTGATAATGGGAACTGATCTATTGGCACCGAGAGAGAAAGTGTCACACAATGCCCAACCAATTTCTAACTCGCTTAAATAAATGTCACATTTGCTCACCTTTGACTGCGCTCAAAATAGCTCACATATTGCACGTAACAATCAATGCCAACTTACAATATTTTTTGTGAGAAGACTAATATAAAGTGCAACACATTTATAAAACACACACACACGCACACAGCTGGTGGTGAGAACAGCTGTTCAATTAACCATTTGAATCCAAAGCCTCAAAATACATTGTGCCCAGAGTTTGGGGACTTTTAATAATTAGTTTGTCATACAGGAAACATGGAGAAGAAAGCTAGTTATGCTGTAGTCGCACCAATCAATTCAAAAAAGTGAGAAAAACTCAATTAACCAGCCAGATTGTGTTAAATACATAATAATTTACCTGATTTTTTTCCCCACTGGAAGGGCTAGAGTTACGGAAGCAGCCTCAAACACCACACTTTTAATTTTCTGGGATTTAGGGCTTTTCCTAGAGAAATGAGGTTACTGCATTTGAATTTGATTAATTGCTTTTAAAATGAATGTTTCTGTTGGTAAAGGGAAGGGAAATTTTAATTCATTGCTTTGTATAATATTGGAGAAGTTATCTTTTATCCTTACACACCTTAATTATGAAGACAAATGAATATTCTGTTTAAATTAATTGAATGATTAATTGCCCTACTTTTTATCTTAATTTTCCCATTAGTGGCTTTTTTTATTAATACCCTTAGTAGGCTAAAGTCATCTCCTAGAATTATTGTAGCTGTTATTCTAGAAAAAAATGCTTCTTTCATAGCAACATAAACTATATGGATTTTCATAGTATTTATTTATACATTTTTTTATTTTTTAGTTCCTGCCAAAAAAGTAGACTTTTCTAAATGGAAAAAAAAGTCAGGAATTTTTCTCAACAAAATTTCAACAAAATTTTTCTCAACTAAATTCTTGAAGGAGACCCTCAGGAAAATCCTTTACATCAGATTTGAGGCCCCATATTACTACCAGGTAAGACAGTTTACTTTCTGGTAAGCAGAGAAGTGAAGAGTTGATGACTCTCCTCTGTTCTTAAGCAAAATGTGGTCTGCTGCCTCTATGATGCCCCACTGACCCCACCCCCATATACATATGCTTGTGTAATCCCCTCCCCTTGAGTGTGGGGTGGATTTAGTGATTTGCCTCTAACAAATTGAATAGGGCCAACAGATGGAATGTCACTTCTGTGATTACGTTATGAAACTATTGCCAGTGGAATCTAGATTTTTTTTAAAACGTTTCCCAGTCAATACATCAGAGAATGAATAATTTCTCTTAGTTAAAGACCATATGTTTTCAGATTAAAAGGACCTATTTCATGCCTAACAGAATGAATAAAAAAAGACCAAGGCCTATCATCAAGAAAATGCAAAACATTATCACTAAAGAGAGAATTCTAAAAGCTTCCAGACCAATGATGATGATGATAATAATAATAATAATAATAATAATAATAGCAGGTCACATATGATCAGGAATTAGAATAGCATCAAACTTCTCAATAGCAACACTGGCAGGAAGACAATAGTGAAATGCTTCTCAGTCCTGAGGAAAATGAATTCTAACTGGAATTATGTTCTCAGCCAAATAGTAAACCAAGTCTGAGGGTGGAATAGCAACATTTTCAGAAATGCAGGACGTCAATGGATTCGTTTCCCATGGCCTCTCGCTCAGCACATAGGGGCAGAGCACTGAGAGCCCCGAGAGTAGGGAGCGGTGAAAAAGAGGAGAAGGCTGTTCGTCTGCCATGCAGGGAACCCGGTCCACACTGAAGCAGGTGAGGCAGGCTCCATGAGAGATGTCCCCAAGGAAAAAAGTAGATAAAGTACTTGATGTGTTTGACCTTACTGGAGTGTTTTGTGGCTCTGGCAGAGTTTAAGGGTACAGTAATGATGAGCACAGAGACCACCAAGCAAAAAAAAGCCCTTGTCTACCTTAGTAGGAAGAAAAGAGATAATGTCTCTAAGTACTCAGTCAAGAAATAGCAAAACAGATATATTATTTTGAAATTAGATGGTGTGATGGTTAATTTTATGTGTCAATGAAACTGCGCTAAGGGATATCCCGGTAGCTGATAAAACATTTCTGGCTGTGTCTGTGAGGATGTTTCCAGATGATATTAGTATTTGAGTCCTTTACTAAACCGACTTAATAAAGAAGATCCAACCTCCCCAAGGATAAGTGGGCATCGTCCAACCTGTTGAGGGCCCGGATAGAACAAAAAGGCAGAGGAAGTGTGGATTCTCTCCTCTCCTTGAGCTGGGGCATCTATCTTCTCCAGCCTTTGGACATCAGTTCTCCTGATCTCAGGTCTTCAGACTCCAGGATTTATAGCAGTGGTGGCCAGCTCCTCTGCTCCCACCCCAGATGGTGTATCATGGGATTCTTGGCCTCCACAATTGTGTGAGTCAATGCCCATAATAAATATCCATTGGTCTGTCTCTCTGGAGACCCACGACTAATACAGGTGGCAAATATTGGAAGAAACAGCTAAAGAGCTGAAAATGGTGACTTTGGAGATTAGGAAGTGAGAATAAGAATGGATAAGACAGGGCATTGATTTTTTTTCTTTAAAACTAGTTGTATTCCTAAACTCTTAGAATTGTGATAAAAAATAACAGTATGTTGCCAGAATTCATATTTTATATACCCTAAAATGCCTCATCCTATTTTTCCTCCCTTCTCCTGCACATCCTGGGGACCCTTAGGCTTTTACATTCTCCCTGATGCATCATGTCAACAGATAGAGCCCCCAGAAGGTCCCATTATCCAATTCCTGTGTATTGCTCCTTTTTACTGCCTGTGTCTCTTTTCCTACTTCCCACTCTGTATTCGGAAAGCTCCTAGGGAAGGGATCTACATAAACATGACCTTCTGTCTTTTCCCTTTGTTTCACATTCTCCTTCCGGCAGGGACTTGGCATCAGATGGGGTCATTGGCAGGTCTCACTAACGATTTTTCCTCTTCCCCATGTTTGTAGCTGTTGGAAAACAATAGATCTCCCATTTAGTCAGTATCAGTCTTAGAGCACCTCAGGAGTTTTTCCTGCCACTGTTCCATCTCAGCCTAGTCTTCTACCCTAGAAATTAAATTGCCTCTTTGCTCATTTAGCCTTTTGAATGAGATTTCATCCCATTAAGATGTGCTAAGGTGTACTTGCCTATCATTGATTTCTACATGAATTCTGGGTAGCCGGACTGCTAAACAAACACTGCCCATGGAGTTCCTTTTTTGGATGCATTCCCCAGAGGGGAAGTTCACAAACTCCTGTGAAGGTCATTATCACAGTAGTGCTGGCTGTCCACCTGGGTGAAGACAGGGAAATGTATGCAGGAGATTTTTCTCATTCAATTTCTTTTCCTTTTCTGGGTTCCATAATACTGAATCTGATTCAATTCTTTGGTCAAACTTAGGGAGTGAATTCGTAGGGGACATTCTTCCTTTCTATTGCTCTATAGCTTATATAGAGCTGGAAAGGGCTATGACAGGGACAAGGATAGACTGCTGTGGGAGTGTGAAGGAGAAGCCTAATCCAGTTTCTTGTGCATGAGGGACATCTTCCCTGGGTAGAGGATGTCCAAGCATCGACTTTGCACAGAGAGAGAAGGATGCAATAGTGAGGAGCTACTGAGCAGTTAGGAGCTAGTTGGGAAGAGAAATCAACCATAATAAAGTAATATTAACAACCACACCAAAGATAATCCTTTATTTTACATAGTACTTTGCATTTTATAACAACATCTCCAAATGTGGGATTATCAAATAGGCCACTTAGGCCTGAGCTCAGAACATCAGCAAAGGTGGTATTATAGACTGAATGTTTTTCCTTCCCCCCAACCCCCACCAAATTCATATGTTGAAGCCCTGGCCCCGATGTGATGATATTCAGAGGTGGAGCCTTGGGGAGGTGATTAGTTTAGATGAGAGTGGGGTCCCCTTGATGGGATTAGCACACTTATCAAATGAGGAAGACACAGCAGTGCTTCCTCTCCCTGCAAGGGTCATGTGAAAAGAGGAAGGCAGCAGCTGCAAGCCAGGAAGAGAGCCCTCACTAAGACGGAATCTTCTCCGACCTTGATCTTGGACTTCCTATCCTCCAGAACTGTGAAAAATAAATGCCTGTTGTTTAAGTCACCTAATCTGTGGTATTTTGTTATAATAGTCTGAGCTGACTGAGACACGTGGGGCCTGAGAAAATAAGCAAAATCCAGCTTTAATAAACCTACCCACAATTTTCAATAAGAAAATCAACAAAAATTTCATTTTAATTGCAGATTTTATTTAGATTCAGGGATTTGTAATTTATATTAGTTTTACTTTTTAGAATATGTGGGATGTGGTTTGTGGAGTGGAGGAGACACCATAAACTTTTAATGTAACTAATCTGGTCATTTTACATACATTTTTCTTACAATGACCTTGCGAAGGGCTGGATAGGCTGGGTAATAAAATACTATTATTATTATTATTATTATTATTATTATAGTCATGGTAATAGACGACCAAGCTTAGGCCAGGGAGCTCCAAGGAACTTCGTAAAAAATCACACTGCCGGTAAAAGGGAGAGGTGGGACTTGAGCTCCAAAATCCCATGGAGAGACCATGGTCTGTGAAGTCAAGTAGACCTGGGTTCAATCCCTTCTCAACCATGTCAGAAATTTATTAACTTCATTTACTTTCAAATGGAGCAGAATGGTGTTAGGAAGATTAAATAAGGTAGATAAGCAACAGTGTCTAGCCCAGGACCTGTACAAATTAGGTGTTTAATAAATGGTAGTTATCACTATTTCCTGGTTCCTGGGTTCAGTATTGTTTCTATGTTGCAGCATGTGAGTAAGAATCCATGAGAAGCAATGTGCCACGGTAGGAAATTAAGCATTTCGCTTGCTGTCAGAACTGCGAGTGCTGTTAGAGCACCGGAGTGATTTTGATGATACTGTTGATAAACATCGGTGCTTTCAGCCTGGCTTCATCCATTTTATAGGGAGGGTTGAAATAACTTAGATAATTTGTCCAGATTCTACACAGAATTATTTTAAATGTCCAGCATTTTTCAACAAGTCTTTTTTCTCTTATTTATTCAATCAGAAGGCGACGGTTAGAGGGAAAGCTGCGGGGCCAGCAAGGTTCTATTGGAATCCTGGCTTTTTTACTTTTCGGCTGCATTATATTGGACACATTATTGAAATGTCTGTGCTTCAGTTTCCATGTCTGTAAAATGAGAATAAGATTGATATGTACATATTGGGTGGTTGAAAGGATGAAGTGAGTTACACATGTAAATTGCCTTTAAAGGTGTTGGTACAAGGTAAGGTTCCTTGTTCGTTGAGGATTTACTGTATGCCAGGCCCTATTTTAAACACAAGGGATATTATCAATGAACAAGACAGACAATGTCTCTATCTACATGGACCTTAAATTTTACTGTGAGATAATAAGAGTTCTGAAACTCTCAGATGTAAGGTGAAGGCTCATTTTGATGCTGCTTAGTTAGAATGGAGCAGATAATGTTTGCAGTGTTCCTTCAGGTTTTGCCAGATCATTCAGACCCTGAAGATATTTCCTTCGGCCTGTGGGCAAGGTTTTAATTTTTTTCTCTCAGGAATTACTTCTCACAAACTGATACTTAACAACTTCATAGCAAGCAACTTTCTTACAAGAACCATTATATGGAGGCCATATCTTTCTAAAAATTATATGCTACAAGGCCAAAGATTAGAAATGGCTAGTTTTGAGTTTAGTGCTAACATATGGTTCTGAGCTGCTTGCCTAAGTTCAGAGTACATAATCTTTGTATCATAAAATTTGCATCATGCTAACTAAAACTTAGGCTCCATGATTGGCAAAGCCACTTGTTCTTGACAAAGAAATATTGAGATAGCATCTAATATTTTGATAACCCAAATCTAAATATCTTCCTCATTTCTCCTGTAGTATTTCTTTAACTATATCATCAGCTCATATGCCAGTAACCACTGCAGTATGAGCCTCTTAATATAAAATGGGGGCTGGAGGAGTAATTTTGACTGGGTCTTGCAATCTACTTTTAACTATGGTACCTTCCAAACCAAGGGAAGTCTTTTTGAGTCATAGCCAGAAATTTGGCAATAGTTGAATTAAGATTGAAACACTGCCTTTGTGTTCTGCCTGTTAGCACACACATAAAACTTAACATAGACTCACAAATAACTCAAGCTAATCCTAAACCTGAGTCACTGATGAGCCCATTCTGTGTAGACAATGTATGTCCCAATTTCAGAAAAGGCAGGATGTCATTGGCTAATTGACAGGCCAGTTTCCAAGTAGGTATTGTTTCCTTTGACGACAGCACAGTGCCATTTACTCTGTCACTTGCTACACACAGAGCAGGAAATTACTCACCATAACAGCAGACAGCCAGTGTTCTCTGTGTGATATACTTTGATTACTTAATCTCATCTGACTTTCATGTCTTATTGTGGCCCAGATGCAGAATGGACATGTCTATCTGGAAATGGGGTCACAGACCCTTTCCAACATGCAAAAGGATTTAGCACCATTTAAAACCATCATTCAAACTTTAAACTTAGAATTCAATAAACTTCCTCATAGTAGCCATTTATGGTATTTTTTGTCAAAATCTCTTCTCCTGGGAAATGCATCCCCTTTACTCATTTTGCATCCTAATCCATATGTCTTTAGATTGATTTTCCATGCTTTGGCATAAATCAAACCACAGTCACCCATCAAACCCTAGCCACAGTAGTTGAGCTCAGATTTGAATAGAATATTTTGCCGTATTGGCTGGTATTTCACCAGTGGGCACTGGTAAGTCTTCACAGCAAAGCTTGTTCTATCTTGGTGGTTGAATGTTTTGAATATCCCTGCCCCGTGGTCTTGGTAGCTCCATGAACACGCTGTCAGCTGCCTATAAGCCAGTATATATTCATTTAGTTCATAGAAGTAGATATCTGTGTTTCTAGAAAGTTAAGAATCTTATCAGTCTAATTTCAGAGAACTTCTAGAATACATAGTTTAGGAGAAAATGACAAGCAATTTTTGTGTATCATCTTGGAATCATCTTCCCTTAACTTCCCTTGAGTTATTTGTGAGTCCACATTGATAAAATATCGGACAATGCACTGATGCTCTTTTACAAGGAAAATGACATGTTAAACAAACATTAGTATAAATTGCCTATCAGGCTCCTGGGAGTGCCGTCTGAAATCCCTGCCTTGCTTCACTCAGAAACAGTTGTCTCTTTTTCTTTAATTAAGTAACACTGGAACTTGTGAAGCACGATTATATTACTTTTTCCATTTAAAGTAGAGGGCAACCGAAGACAACACATACATACCATGATTGAGTTTCTAAGCCAAAATCACAACAGAAGCACCTGACAATTTGATGTGCCTACATATTTGTTTTACAAATCAAGTATTTAGGGGCCAAAACATAAGAAATCCTGGCTAACATTTGTGAGTGCTAACCCTGTTTGAGACATTGTTCTAACAACACACATTAACTCAGTTAATACACATAAGACCCAATAAATTACACTTGTTATCTTAATCTTACAGATGAGAAACCCAGGAGAGATAAGTTAGGGTATACACCTAGAAGGTAGCAGACCTGGGATTCAAAATAAGGTCCCTGACTTCAGAGCCTATCTCAGTAACCTCTGCAGTATGAGCCTCTTAATATTAGATGGGGGGCAGGGAGTGATTTTGATCTTTATTTGAAAGCTAAGCTGTTAGAAAGCATACCTGATGTGCCCTAACTTTTCAACTCTCACTGTACTGAACTTAAAAATGGCCTTGGGATGTTAGCTGCATGTGTTTCAGAGCATAATTAAGTCCAAGTCACATAGAAAAATTAACTATTTTCTGTCCATCTTGTGGCTTAAACTCATGGGACCTTTTAACACAGGAATTCACTGAGCCAGTCAGCCCATTGATTTATCCATATGGATGTCATTAATAAGCTACCCAGTCTATGGTTTTTTTGTTACAGCAGCCTGAACTGATGAAGACATTGCTCAACAAAAAATGATTAAATGCATGAATGTTACATAAACCATGAACCTCAGGAAGCCCAAACATTGAACAACCTTGGCTGAACAAAAGAGTGCTGAAGGAATGGACTGTCTTCTTTCAAGAGACCTCAGGAGTCCGCACAGGGATCTGCAGTAGAGCAGGGGTTAAAAAGATAACTACAGGTGTTCTGGCTCAAGGTGGCAAGAGATGCACCTGGCTAAGCTTAACCCTGAGTGGAAGAGACTTTCTTTCCTCCCCCACTAAACCTTGTGATATCACCACTAGGTCCCATCACTTCGGTGGAGACTTACAGCACTAGGTTATAAAGATTTTTCGTAGACGCACCACAGCAAAGCAAGAGATGGCAGTAGAAAATGGGTCCTAATGGTGGACCCTTCATGTTCACCATTTTTCCCTCAATAAAGGTACTTTTAAGCAGGGCAGACCTCTTTATTCTAACCAAACTTTAAGAAAGTTCAGGGGCAGAAAGACAGTTTGTGAGAGATATTGACTTCTCATTCATCTGGTCATGTAGAGATGGGATAATTAACTTTGGAAATACACATATCTTAAAAAAGTGAAATTTGATTATTTTGTACCCCAAACCTCTTGTAAAGGTCACAGTGGTTGAAGTTTGAATCTCTGATGCTGAGATAGCAAATGCTATACTTATTTCAAAAGAAGTTGACATGCAATGCTGTCCACTGAGTCAAATTCACTAAATAATCAAGACAATCTCCTAGCTCTTGCATGCTCCCAAACCAAAATCTCTTATTTTGCAGAGATTTTGTGCCTCAAAACTCAAACACAGTTAATCAAATAGGAAGGTCCCACAAGAGTTAAATGTTTTTTTACCTTAATCTTGATTCAACAATCAAACACATCCTATTTTACTGAAATAGTATTTCGAACCAGGTTTTGAAAAGTATCAGTCTTACCAGAGTGGATAGATTTTACATTCCTGTCTTGTGCTAGTGCTAGGTTTGCCAAATTTATTATCATGCTACAGACCTTCCAAAAAGCACAGCAGGGTGACCAAAGACAATGAAGTACCCCAAATGAAGTTTATCTCAAGGCCTGAACTGATAGCATTCTCCTATTTCTTATTTTTCATGCCCAGCTTGGTGTGATACTACTGGGAACTTGTTAACTCAGCAGCATTTATCATGATTCTCTTTTGTTGTATAAGCACAATAGATGTTTTTGTGTCCATTTAATCAATAAGTAAAAGAGGGGACGGATAGAAGGGAGATGAGTCATGCTAGATTAATAGTTTCTGACTTATGGTAAAATTCAGATTGAATATTGCACTCACCGTTTCTTCTGAGACAGCCTCTCCTAGGAGCGAATAATTCAACTGCATTGCTCTTAAACATCAAGACTGTTATTTTGTCTCTTCACCAAGAGAAAACACAAGAAGCACCTCAATCAATCAAGATCTGTGTTGTCTAGAAGATAGACATTTATGGGCAGGGTAAATGTAAATTGGAGGACGAAGAGAAAGTGGGAAAAGAAAAACCATATTGGAGACCTATCTATCTACTAATCATCTATCTACCTATTTAACTAGACATTGAATGTATATTTAACCTCTCTTACGTAATGGAAGAGGTTCCAGGCTTTTTTTACAGATCAGGGAAGGAATGTGCGTTGCAGAAATTCAGGAAACTTGAATCACAGGCCTAAGTTCTCAAACCAAAAGTTGGTAAAAATGGTTTCAGACTAAAGACTGTGTCATTCAAAAATCCAGTTTTGGTTTTTTTTTTCCCTCTCCCCTAACAGGCCATACGGTAGAGGAAGTGTTCTAAGAGCAGAAATCCACCAAAGCCCTGCTATTCTACTCTGGGAGGAACTCTCACTGAAGTCCTGTTCTTTTTTGGGAGGGTTGTTTCTACAGTCATGGAATTTGCTATAGTGATCTATAGTGAGAACTTAGGATGGAATAGTAGGACTTTGGTTGGATTTCTGCTCTTAGTACTCTTTCTCTACAGTACAGATACTATTGCAGAGGAACAGGACGTGTCTGAGTGTTGAATCATGATTAAGATAAAGACATTTAACTCTTATGGGACCTTCCTATTTGATTAACTGTGTTTGAGTTTTGAAGCACAAAATCTCTGCAAAATAAAAGATTTTGGTTTGGGAGTATGCAAGAGCTAGGAGACTGTCTTGATTATTTAGTGGATTTGACTCAGTGGGCAGCACTGCATTTCGATTTCTTTTGAAATAAGAATAACATTTGCTGTCTTGCCATTAGAGACTTCCTCTACAGCAAAATAAGATGTGAGGAGACATGATTAGAAGAAGCAGGTTTAAAAGGAAGAAAGAAATGCAGAAGTTTATAGATACAAAAGGCATTGGTAAGATTAAAATGAGTTATATGTTATAAGAAATGCCAGATCTGGTTTTAAGGGTCCTATGTAAATATGAAGAGAAAAAGATCTGTGTTTCAGTGATGTTCATCATTACATGGGACCTCAATGATCCTTCTTGTCTGTCATGAATGGTCTTTGGAGCTGGATGAGATGTTGTATTATTTTGCTAGGGCTAGTGTCACAAACTGTGTGGTCCAAACAACAAAAGTTTATTGCTCAGAGTTCTGGAGGCTAGAAGTTCAAAGTCAAGGTGTCAGCAGAGTTGGTCCTTTCCGAGGGCTGTGAGGGAAGGATCTATTCCAGGCCTCTTGCCTTGGTTTGCAGATGGCTGTCTTCTCCCTGTGTCTCTTCACATCGCCTTCCCTCTATGGGTGTATGTATGTTCAAATTAATCTTTTTTATAAAGATACCAGTCATAGTGGATTAGGGCCCACTCAATCACCTCATTTTAACTTTATCTCAGAAAAGACCCTATTTCCAAAGAGGATCACATTCTGAGGTGCTGGGTGTTAGGATTTCAACACAAAACACCATTCAACCTATAAGAGAGGTGAAGTGATGTGTAGGAAAAAATCTAGCTTTGGAATCCCAAAGACCTGAGATTAAGTTATGAACAGCATTGCCTGGATCCTTGAGTAAATTTTTCTCAATCTCTTTGAACTTCAGTTTCCTCACTTATGAAACAGTCATAATAACACCTGCTTTATTGGGTTGTCCTTGACATTAAATGAGGTATGATATATAGAAAACATTGTATCTGGCACGTGGTAGCTACTCACTAAAAAAAGGTTAGATTTCCATAATTAACTTAAATATTCACTAATAAAGGATATACAAAGTGAGAAAAAAAAGAGGGAAGGAGTAGAAAAAAATACTGGAAAAACATTTTGTGACTCTTCCAAATGTGGCTGTTCTTCGTGTAGTAACAACTGTATTCTCCTAGATATGATTTGTCTGGTCCTTGGAAGACCCCTAATCTAAAATGTCAGGATGTCTGAAAAATCCACCATTAGATTTCTTTGGTTCTTAAGGACTTTTAGAAAATAGACTTCCAGGGAGGAAGGGATGGTGAAGAAACTAGGAGCATTGACATGAACCCACACAAATCCAAATTTCATTTGCATCACAATTTGCTAAAATGAGCTCTGCTCCAAAAATCCCAGAGTGAAGTGTACTGGAACTTGGAGGGCTGCTAAACTCAGAGATACACTACCCTTGATTTCGTTTTGAGAGAAAGCCAATCAGGCAAAATAAGTCAGAAAGCGTTATTGCTCTAAGGGGCCTACGCCAAGGCTTCCCTTTTGCTATTACATATCATTTTCCCTCTTGCAATCATTGCCAAAGTAGAATTTTACATTCAAATGCTTCTCTTTCTTCTGCTCTCTTTGGAATGACAATATATGAAATCATTTCACGAGTGAGAGCACCTTCTGTGAGAAGATTAACCGATATGTGATAGCAAGAAATGAAAGATAATAGAATGACATCAGAACTGACCATTTCTGGAAATGAGGTAGGTTTTACATTGTATTTAGGAATGGTTATTTAGGACCTTCTGAATGTACGTCCCAAGCAGTGACTCACTCTGTTTAGCATGGACACCTGGAAATTTTAGTTCAGATATCATTATGACAAAGTATAATTTTCCTAGGCTGTGATGTTTGTTCTGACTCAGCTGACACGAAACCTACCACATTTCCCTCACTTGGGTCATGACTAACATGCACGCTGAACTGAAAGAGTTATGCTGTTTCACCAAGGAAGCAACTTGGGTTGTTATTATCATAAAGGGCACATTTGACATGATATCTTTACCAAAACAAACAAACAAAAGCCCAACTTCAAGAAATACGTGTCAAGTATTGCATATTTAATTTCTTGGAAGTAACATATTATATTGGTTTTGCATATTATATTGGTTCTTCAACATGTACCTACTCTATAAAGGTTGTTTGAAATCAGTACCAAAGCATCTGAAAATTCAATCATTTGAATTGAGGCTATATATAATAAAGTTCTCCATAAAACAGAAGAACATGGCCAGAAAGCTTTATTGTTCTGAAAGTGATAAATTAAAGAAATAGGTTTGTGTTTTCTCTTAGACGTGAGCATATGTTGTGATGGAATAATATTTTTCAGATTTGTTAAAGCTATGCCTGGCATTTCAAGAGTTTTACAAACAGCTAATTAAATTTTTAAATGGACCACTTAAATTCAAATAACCAATTTCAATTTGTCATTATCCAAAATAAAAAGATTCTAAATTAATCGAGCCATTTATTGAGCTATTCATAACTATTGCAAATATAAGGAAAAATCTTTTTTTTTTTAGAAACTGATACGATGTTATTTGATTGAGTTATTTATTTATATAAATTTTCATATCTTCCAAAGCCTAGTACAATGGTTTACAAAGTAGATAATGAATAAATATTTATAGAATGAATGGATAAATAAATAAAAGGAAGGAAAATACATTATTTTGTAAAGAAGGCAGTGACGTGAGTCTCTTCAGCTTGGGAAAAGGTAAATTTCCTGTTAGGAAGGATAACTTCTTTTTTGTTAGGACAAACACCACATATTGGTGGTTTTTCATATTGGTCTGAAAGTCATGCTGTATATAACCAAGTCTCAGGAAATTTGTTGTTATTTACAGCGGTTCTACAGAAGGTGAAGGTGGGGAGAATGGGAGTCTTGGAATGGATGGAGATGAGAAGAGTTATGGGAATTAGGAGAGGAGCTTGAGAAACTTGCAAGAGACAGCGTCCTACAGAAGGGTATGGCCAATGAAAATTTTCTCCATTATGAGAATGGATAAGAAATTTTAGGGCAGTAAAATCTAATATTTAAACTATATTTGCCATCACTGTGCCTTGCTTTAACTTCTTCTGCTATCTCCAACTTTAATATAATAATTGCTACATCTGGAAGCACTGTGGCAATGTTTATTTTGGCAGAATGAAGGGATCTGGGCATTTTTTGGTGGGGGGGGCAAAAGCATAGAATAATGATGAAAATTAAAAGGATTTGAGTGACAGAGGAGTTGGTACAAGGTAGATATTCAGAAACCATTAAAAGCAGGAGATCTGAGTCATCAGAACCCAGAGGAACCTAAATCCATTTTGAATCTCAGAGATTTAAGAGAAGCTACCCTACGTGGAGTGAGGAGGTTCTGGCAACCTGCTTTCTCCTCACCGCAAATATCCACCCATGTCTGTACACTTTGTCTCTATTAACTAACTGTAATCATCCCTTTTCAGGAAGACCTAATGAAAAGCACCCCAATCAATACAGTCGATCACTGCCAAGGATTCCAGCCTTCTGGCAGCAAAGTAGATTTTAATTTGATTTTTATTTAATTAACTAGTAGCTGATGGATATATTTTGTTATAGTTGCCTAGGAGTTCTAAATATCCTGATGATCTGATTAATTTTGGCTAAGGCATGCCTTGTATCTTATTTGAATATGCAGTTATTGGTTAACTCTTAAATTCTCTCTAATATTGAGATTTTATAATGTTATAATCTTTTTAACAAATCCTCAGTTTCTTTCAGTCACTGTTTCATTGAATGTATTCAAGTCCTTCAATCCGTATCTCAAGCCTGTGTCTAGTTCCTAGAAAGAAGCCAAGAAAGAATATCCTGTATGAACTATTTGTCTCTGGCTGAAGTTAGGGAAAGAGGACAGAGATGAATTTGTGTGTATGTTGAGTGCATGTGTGTGTGTTGGATCTATCAAATTTTTCAAGTTTTATTCTGAAAGTACAGAGAGTTTAAGGAGGTAGGCAGGCTCTGAGGTGGTAAGAACCATGAATTCAAGTGTCATTCTTTCATTTTCTACTGAGTAAATACTGAGTAAATGTACATACTCAGTACATACTCAGTAAATGTTTGCTGACAAATAAAAGAGGTAGAATTTTCAGGATATGTGAGGTCACTGTGTTTTTTGTTTTTGTTTTTTTTTTTGATGCAGGGAAATCCCCCAAGAACGTTGCTTACCTACCATCATAATTTGAGCCTAGTTTTGATCCTGACATTTCTTGATAAATATATAAATTCTATAGTAGAAAATTATTCATTTGGCTGCCTCTCTAGTCTCATTCCATAAAGAGCAGTGAAACAATGTGGCTTAGCCAGTGGGAAGCTCTGGAGGGCACACAGAGTAAACCAGGCCTTATTTTTGATTGTGAAGTTTCTATCCTTTTATTCTAAGCTGATCTTCATTCTGATGCATCTTTCTGGTGGAAAGAAGCACTTAAAATCCAAAGTTTGAACACTTTTAAAAAGTTTTCTTCTACCAATATGCTAAAATAGGCACTTTCTTTACGGAATTTTAAGTAGTCTAGCTCTAATTAGGGATATTTTATTCAGTGGGATAGAACTCAAAGAGCTGTTTTCACCTCTAAGTGGGTGAAACCGCGATGCTTTGAATATGTAAGACATTGTAATGGGCTTCTTTCCCTGGAAAACAATTGCCCTCTTTACCACAGAGTCATTTCTAAAAACAAGTGGGAGGGGAAGGTGTAGGGATATGTCTCAAAAAATGTGAAATCAGATTTTTAAAATTATATTCTCTACACACTTTTAAGACAATCAGAAACCTTGACTGGTTAGATTGCTGCATGCAAATTTTCACAGTAATAGCCTATTGAGTTTCAAATGTAGTATTCACCGTGGACGCTTATAATTGCAGATTTTGTACTACATTATCAACTCTGTACATGAGGGGAATGGCAAGATAATGGAAAACAGATTCTGTAAATGAATATTGGATGTTAATAGGAATTCCCACTCAAATTATGTTTTATTCAATTGTTGAACATCAAGCTGTTTTACTAAGAGGCTCATGAGCATGTGGGAAACATAGGGCAGACATAAGACAAAAAGTATAACTTATCGACTAGGAAGACCTAAGAGGAAATTAAGATCCTTTGTAGTAAAATCTGATTACTTTTATTCCTTAAAATTCTGTAGGCAATTATATAACAAGTCTAATATTCTTTCCTTATTTCCCAGAAAGACTAGAAGACGGATGGTGGTCTGATTACTTTTGTACGTATGTGTATATGTATGCAAATGTGTGTATATATGGAATTCCTTTTACTACATTTTATGCTGTTCTTATTTCTTTAGACCTGAGATTCCCATTGGAATTTTCTGTGATGAAATTGGTTTATCTTCATAGCCTGAAAGCACCCAGGTGACATGGCCTCTGTGCATCAGAATAATTACAATGAGATGGTCCCAGGACTGATCAAGAATCCCTCGAGTCTCTGAAAGTGTGGGCCTCCCCAGGCACGGATCCAATGGAGATATTCCCACGACCACTTTCCTTTTTTTTTTTTTATTTCAGCATATTATGGGGGTACAGATGTTTAGGTTACATATGTTGCCCTTGCCCCTCTTTCCCCCCTAAGTCCAAGTTTCAAATATGTCCATTCTTCGGGTGGTGCGCATTGCACTCTTTGTGTATGCATATACCCAACCCTTCCTCCCTCCTCCCCCTTCCCCCCGCCCAACATCCAATAGATGTTATTCTCATATGTGCACTTATGTGTTGATCAGTTAATACCAATTTGATGGTGAGTACATGTGGTGCTTGTCTTTCCATTCTTGGGAAACCTCACTTAGTAGAATGCATTCCAGCTCTATCCAGAAGTATACAAGAGGTGCTATATCACCATTGTTTCTTAAAGCTGAATAGTACTCCATGGTATACATATGTCACATTTTATTAATCTGCTCATGTATTGATGGACACTTGGGTTGTTTCCACATCTTTGCAATTGTGAATTGTGCTGCTATAAACATTCAGGTGCAGGTGTCTTTCTTATACAGTATCATTTGCTCTTTTGGGTAGATGCCCAGTAATGGGATTGCTGGATC
>CAUYSK010016882.1:0-24254 GCA_963575035.1 Avahi laniger | reverse complement strand
CCCAACATCCAATAGCCATTCTAATATGTATGTAGCACTATCTCATTGTGATTTTAATTTGCATTTCCTAGTGACTAATTATGTTGTGTGTGTTTTCATGTGCTTATTACCCATTTGTATATATCTTCTTTGTTGAAATGTCATTTGAATTTTTGCCCATTAATATTTTTTTCTTTTTTTTTATTTCAGGGTATTATGAGGGTACAAACATTTTGGTTACATTTTATGTCTTTGCCTCACTCAAGCGAGGGTTAGAGGCTTTCCCTTCCCCTCTACAATGCTCACCATGTCCCTTAGTTGTGAGTTAACCTCACCATCCCCCAAATACCTGAGAATATTATTGCCACATGAGCACCATCGTGTTAATCAGTTAGTACCAATTTGATGGCGAGTACAAGAGGAGCCCATTCTTCCAATCTCGTGATATCTCACTTCGGATAATGAGCTCAAGTGCAATCCAGGAAAATATAAGAGGTGCTAGATCACTGTCATTTCTTATGATTGAGTAATATTCCATTGTATACATATACCAAATTTTAATAATCCACTCATGAATTGATGGGCACCTGGATTGTTTCCACATTCTTGCAATAGGGAATCATGCTGCCAAAAACATTCAGGTGCATATGTCTTTATTATAGAATGTTTTTTGTTCTTTTGGGTAGATGCCTGATAGTGCTATTCCTAGATCGAATGGTATTTCTATTTTTAGCTCTTTGAGGTATCTCCAAATTCTTTTCCACAGAGGTTGCCCTAATTTGCAGTCCCACCAACAGTGTAAGTGTGTTCCTGTCTCTCCACATCCTTGCCAGCATTTGTTGTTTTGGGATTTTTTGATAGAGGCCAATCTCACTTGGGTTAGGTGATATCTCATTGTGGTTTTGATTTGCATTTCTCTAATGATTAAAGATGTTGAGCATTTTTTTATATGTTTGCTGGCCATTATTCTGTCTTCTTTTTTTGTTTGTTTGTTTTTTTTTTTTTTTTGAGACAGAGCCTCACTTTGTTGCCCTGGCTAGAGTGAGTGCCGTGGCATCAGCCTAGCTCACAGCAACCTCACACTCCTGGGCTCAAGCAATCCTACTGCCTCAGCCTCCCAAGTAGCTGGGACTACAGGCATGCGCCACCATGCCCGACTAATTTTTTCTATATATTTTTAACTGTCCAATTAATTTCTTTCTATTTTTGGTAGAGACGGGGTCTCGCTCTTGCTCAGGCTGGTCTCGAACTCCTGAGCTCAAACAATCCTCCCGCCTCGGCCTCCCAGAGTGCTAGGATTACAGGCGTGAGCCACCGCGCCCAGCCTATTCTGTCTTCTTTTGAAAAGTTTTGTTCATTTCCTTTGCCCATTTATTGATGGGGTTGTTTGATTTTTTTTCTTGTTGATTTTTTTAAGTTCTAGGTAGATTCTGGTTATCAGCCCTTTATCAGATGTGTAGAGAACAAATATTTTCTCCCATTCTATAGGCTGTTCACTCTAATGATAGTTTCCTTGGCAGTACAAAAGCTTTTTAATTTGATCAAATCCAATTTATTTATTTTTGTTGCGGTGGTGATTGCTTTGGGGGTCTTCTTCAAAAATTCTTTGCCTAGGTCAATGAGCAGAGCCATTCTTGACAACTTCCTCTCCCTACTCTTCTAATGTCCGGCCAACCCCACCCCACCATCAAACTGTCAACAGGATTCTATTACCACCCTTTTCTAAATCCACTCATGAGGATGAATTATACTAGAAGTATGTGAAACAGTGGGACGAATCATAGAAATCATGTCCCAGAGGAGCAGATTCAAGCAATGTTTGGACCACAAACAAGGCCTGAGTTGAGATGGGGGCTTGCAAATCAAGAAACCCAAGAGTGTCAAAGTATAGAATAGGGAAAAAGCAGATGCCAGTATGGCTAAATTCTGGAGATAAAGCATGGATGCTTTTTTGGTGCCTTTACTCATTCCCAGCAGGCTTGCTCTAAGGATTTTACAAACAAAGTTAGGGCAGGAGAATGCTGCCTCTCCTTATTCCTCATCATACTCTGAGTTCAGGCCCTTATTATCTCTCACCTAAATTTTTAAAAATCATAACCATAGGCAGGGCGCAGTGCCTCACGCCTGTAATCCTAACACTCTGGGAGGCCAAGATGGGTGGATTGTTTGAGCTCGGGAATTCAAAACCAGCCTGAGCAAGAACGAGACCCCGTCTCTACTAAAAATAGAAAGAAATTAATCGGACAACTAAAAATATCTAGAAAAAATTAGCCGGGCGTGGTGGCGCATGCCTGTAGTCCCAGCTACTCGGGAGGCTGAGGCAGAAGGATTACTTGAGCCCAGGAGTGTGAGGTTGCTGTGAGCTAGGATGATGCCACAGCACTCACTCTAGCCCGGGCGAAAGAGTGAGACTCTGTCTCAAAAAAAAAAAAAATCATAACCATAATATTATCACACCTTAAAGTTAACAATAATTCCTTAATATCATCCAATATCCATTCAATATTCAAATTTCTTCAAATGTCTCACCAAGATTTTTCTACATACTTCTTTCTAGTCTTTCTGAATCCAGTCTTATTCCCCTTTCACTCTACCTTCATTGAGAAGCTAGTCAAATCTCATGGAAATAGTTCTGCCCTTGTCACTCTTCTCCAAACAATTATCTTCTATCACCCAGCCTTTCCTTGAATTCTACCTTTTCTCATCTTCCAAATATACAAAACAAAAATATAGTTATAGTTCATAGAAAGAATGCATTCCTGAACATTTCTCATAATTTAAAACCCTCATAACTCAAATATGATGCTGATAGAGAATGGAGGCTTGTTTTGTTTACTGGCTAAAGTGGCACCACCATCTCCAAGGCTGTCTTCAAGATCCAGAGTGGTGTTTGGCAATGACATACACAGTTCACAATATCCTTGACCTTTTAACTCATGAAATTCTTAGAAAGTTTTTGATTAGATTAGGGCTTTACATTATTTTATGTATTACATATAAAGTGATCATTTATTAGTATTTTTAAAATATCCCACAATTTAAAAGTTACACAGTTCAACTTTGTGTATAATACAACTAACTGTACTGCATCATTATTCCCTGAGTATATTGTCCGTTATGTCTCTGCAGACAGGAATATCTTTCTTACCTCTTATCTGCCTATCTCCTATTAATTCTCTAAGACTAATCTAAAATATCACTTCCTCCTTATAGCCTTCCCTGTCTAGACAGAATGAATCATTCCCTTTTCTTTTTCTGAAACACCTTGCTTGTATGTCTAATACATATCCTATTGTAGTATGACTTGTAAGCTACTCACATTATTCTATCATTATAGTTAGTATGTTAGTATGAACTTCTTAGCTATACCTTATTTATGTGTGCTGCCTCTGGGCTCATAGTAGATACTCAGAAAGTGTTGACTTTAATTAATATTGCAGGATGATTGTAAAAATTAAATGCAATGATTTTTATCAGGCCGGGCGCAGTGGCTCACGCCTGTAATCCTAGCTCTCTGGGAGGCCGAGGTGGGCGGATTGTTTGAGCTCAGGAGTTCGAGACCAGCCTGAGCAAGAGTGAGACCCCATCTCTACTAAAAATAGAAAGAAATCAATTGGACAACTAAAGATATACAGAAAAAATTAGCCAGGCATGGTGGCGCATGCCTGTAGTCCCAGCTACTCGGGAGGCTGAGGCAGGAGGATCACTTGAGCCCAGGAGTTTGAGGTTGTTGTGAGCTAGGATGATGCCACGGCACTCACTCTACCCAGGGCAACAGAGTGAGACCCTGTCTCAAAAAAAAAATGATTTTTATCAATTACCTGATATAGTACTTAGTACTTACTGGTGCTCAGTAAAGTTTCCCTAGCTTTTCCTCCTTATTTCTCCCAACATCATGTATTCTTTCCACCAGAAGAAACTAGAGACTCCTTTCTTTCATTACTCGCATGTCTCTTCAGGGTACTAACATTGACTGTTTTACATCCCTCATTTGTTTATTTATTTATTTTAGGTCACTGACCCTGTTCAAATCAGGGATCCCAGTGAGACAGCAGACAGAAATAATATGACATCGCCATCACTCTTGGGTGCCAACTCCATGGAGAACCCAGCACTGTTTAATGACATCAAGATTGAGCCACCAGAAGAACTTCTGGCTAATGATTTTAGCTTGCCCCAGGTGGAACCTGTCGACCTCTCCTTTCACAAGCCCAAGGCTCCTCTTCAGCCTGCTAGCATGCTGCAAGCTCCAGTACATCCTACCAAGCCACAGTCTGCTCCCCAGACCCTTGTGGTGTCCACTTCAAAATCTGATACAAGCACTTCGGCAAACATCCCTACCGTTCTGACTCCAGGCTCTATCCTGACCTCCTCTCAGGGCACTGGTGGCCAGCAGATCGTACATGTGATTCACACTATCCCCTCAGTCAGTCTGCCAAATAAGATGGGTGGCCTGAAGACCATCCCTGTGGTGGTACAGTCTCTGCCCATGGTGTATGCTACTTTGCCTGCAGAAGGGGGCCCTGCAGCCATTACTGTCCCACTCATTGGAGGAGATGGCAAAAATGCTGGATCAGGTGAGCGTTAATATTGCCCCTTTCCTGGGCTTCATCTTCCTCCATCTATTACTTTTTTGGGTCATCTTATTTCTTGTCTCTCTTTACCTCCTCCAATTATTCTTGCATACTGCTTCAAGATTAATCTTTCATAAACATTGTTTTTATCATGTCTCTTTAATGCTTAAGAAATTACAATGACTCTTTATTGTTTAGACCAGGTTTCTCAAATGGGTATGTATGTCCTTTGGTGAAATATTATCCATCTTCCTTGAACCTCTATATTATTTGATAATAAATGATTTGAAGCATTTTATATTTAAAATATGATTGTTATAGAGCAAAATACAAAATTTGAATAATTTTTTAAGATAAAACATAAACTCCAAAAATGGTTTAAGCTTACTAAAGACATTTACCGTAGGATTTTCCAAGTGAAAGTGTTTATTTTTCTATGCCATCAGAAGTGCTTTCATGGAAAAGTTGAGAATATTTCTATCCCTACCATACTTAGCCAATCTTACCTCCTGCTTCTCCCAACATTTTTGCTTTTCTCTTTCCTACAAAATAATGGACTTCTTTGAAATATTGCCATCTTCCCTGTGTTCTTTCTCATTTGAAGTCTATCACCCTCTGTTTCACTTTTTAACTTGCCTGTATCAGAAGTGTATGGGCATTATATCCAACTGAATTCTAAATTCTTCAAGAATAAGATTCTATCTTATTAATATTTTTTTAATGTGTGCCTCTCCAGAGAAACTAACATAGTGCTAGATAGCAGTTGTCCTGCAACAAATAATTTGATTAGCAAATGAACTTGAAAATTGGTCCAGGAGAGAATTCATATGCTGTAATCTTCCCTTTCATTTAATTTTAAAAATAAGTTTAGAATTCAGAAAGGTATAAATTAATTCTCTCTTTCACCACTATCTTCCAACTACCTACTTCCCTTCCTGGAGGTATATCTACTTTAGTTTGTAATCAGGAATGATCAAAGAAAATTATGTGGTCTATGAAGTAGTTCAAGGTATTTAGCTTCACTGTGTCTGTAGTATTACAATCAGTTTTGGGTCTTGTGCCTTAGGAAGGACATTGTGGAACTGGAGTATAATCAAAAGAAAGAGACCAGGATGGTGAGAGTATTCAAACTCATGTCAAATGAGGAACTGATAATGTTTAGCATGAGTTAAAAATGAAAGATAAGTGGATGGAAATGACTAGGAAACAGATTTCAGCTCAGTATAAAAAAGAATTTTCTAAGAGTCTCTACCTTTGAAATTTGATGCCCTCTACTAAATGTAGGAGGCCAAAAAAATGACACACTATGCATCAAGTTGCTGAAACTCTCCAGTTGTTTTATGAATAAAAATATCATCATTGACTAGTGGCTAATTTTGGTAATGGTAGGTGTTCATAATGATCTTATTTTTGAGACACAATGTCAATTCCCATATAGGAAGGGAGAGCCAAACAAACAAACAAAAATGGAAATAAAATTCCCTGTGTGCGAGTTTGCTGAAATCAAGGTGGTGGTAGTAACAAGGGATGGTTTGCAGGAGCTTTGAATCTACACCCCATAATATCCATCAGTCCAGCATAGCTACTATAAACAAGCAGAATAAATTTTAAAAGCTTTCATTGTAGTTTCAAGCTAAGAACATTAGCTCAGTGGTCTCCAAAATGGGGTGCTTACTAAACCTTAGATGGGGCACACAAAACAGTGGAATGTAAGAAGTATCAAAATTTACATTTTCTTACCCTTTTTAAAAAATTGACAGATAATATTGTATGTTTTTATCATGTACAATATGATATTTTGAAGTATATATACATTGTAGAATGGTTAAATCTAGCTAATTAATAAATGAATTTCTCACATAGTTATTTTTATGGCAAGAGCACTTAATATCTACTCTCTACATTGTTATAAATAAAATATATCATCATTAACTATAGTCACCTTGCTGTATAATAGATCTCTTGAAATTTATTCTTCCTAATAGCAATTATGCATCCTTTGACCAACACTTCCTCACACAACATCCCCCCCAACCACCTGAACTTCTGGTAACCACCATTCTACTCTCCACTTTTATGAGATCAACTTTTTTAGATTCCACATATGAATGAGATAATGTGGTATTTGTCTTTTTTTTTTTTAGAGATGGGATCTCGCTCTTGCTCAGGCTAGCTACCACGCCCAGCCCATGTCTTCTTATACCTGGCTTATTTCACTTAGCATAATGTCCTCTAGATTTTGTCATGAATGGCAGAATTTAGTTCTTTTCCATGGCAGAATAATATTCCATTTTATATAGTTTGCAATTATTTTCTCCCATTGTGTAGGTTGTCTCTTTACTCTGTTGGTTATTTCTTTCACTATGCAGAAGCTCTTTATTAATATCTTTTTTGTTGTTGTTGCAGGTATTGTAAATGGGATTGGGTTCTTGATTTGGTTCTCAGCTTGGTCATTATTGATGTATAGAAATACTACTGATTGGCGTACTCTGATTTTATATCATGAAACTTTACTTAATTTGTTGATCAAATATAGGAGACTTTTGGAGAAGTCCTTAAGGGTTTCTAGGTGTAAGATATCATCAGCAAACAGAGGTAATTTGATTTTCCTTTTTCCAGTTTGGATACCCTTTATTTCTTTCACTTGCCTGATTTCTCTGGCTATGACTTCCAGTACTATGTTGAATAGAAGTAATGACAGTGGGCCTCCTTGTCGTCATCCAGTTCTTAGGGGGAATGCTTTCAACTTTTCCCCTTTCAGTATGATGTGGCTGTGGGTTTGTCATATATAACTTTTATTATTTTGAGGTATGTTCCTTCTATTCCTAGTTTGTTGAGGGTTTTATCATGAAGGGATGCTGGATTTTATTGAATGTTTTTTTCTGCATCTATTGAAATGTTCATATGGTTTTTGTTTTTAATTCTATTTATGTGGTGCATCACATTTATTGACTTGCATATGTTGAACCATCCTTGCATCCCTGGTATAAAACTCACTTGATTGGGATACATTATCTTTTTGATGTGCTGTTGGATTTGGTTTTCTAATATTTTGTAGAGGGCTTTTGTATTTATGTTCATCAGAGATATTGGTTTCCAGTTTTCTTTTTTGTTGTTTCCTTTTCTGGCTTTGGTATCAGAGTGATACTGGCTTTGTAGAATGAACCAGAGAGGATGCCCACCTTCTCAATATTTTGGAAATGTTTCAGTAGAATTGGTACTGGTTCTTTTTTGTATATCTGTTAGAATTTGGCTATGAGTCCAGCTGGTCAAGAGCTTTGTTTTTGCTGGGAGATTTTGTATTACTAATTCAATCTTACTATTCATTATTGGTCTTGTTCAAGAGTCTTCCATTGTGTATATATTCTCTATCTATCCATCCTTCGATGGATACTTAGATTGATTCCATTTCTTGTCTATTGTGAATATCGCTGCAGTAAGCATAGAGATGCAGATATCTTTTTAACATACTGATTTTATTTCCCCTGGATATATACTCAGACAGGGGATTGCTGGATCGTATGGTAGTTCTATATTTAATGTTTTGAGGAGCCTTCATACTGTTTTCCATAATAGCTGTACTAATTTACATTCCCACCAATAGTGTATAAATAAGAGTTCCCTTTTCTCTACATCCTTGCCAACACTTGGTCTCTTTTGTCTTTTTTTCCTCTCTGATTTTTTTTTATTTCTGCATATTATGGGGGTACAAATGTTTAGGTTACATTGCCCTTGCCGCCGCCCCAGTCAGAGCTTCAAGCGTGTCCATCCCCCAGATGGTACACATTGCACTCATTATGTTGTATATACCCATCACCTCCTCCCCTCTGCCATCTGTCTGACGCCTGATAAATGTTATTCCTATATGTGCCCTTAGGTCTTTTTGATAATAGCCATTCTAACTGGAGTGAGGTGACATGCTACTTTTGTTTGTTTTTGCATAATGTACACAAAATTGTAGGATACTAGTACACTTATACACACGCACACATCAAAATGGATGCTTAAAAATTTTTATTGAATGATTCAAAAAGTATAGAGACAACTGCACTAGCCAAATACTACCCCTCACCTTATTGGCACCCTTAAATTTTTTATATATAGAAATCTTGAAGCTTTTACTGGATCTTGGAGAATGCTGACCACCTGATTGAGTTTAGTTAGGAATTAGAAACATCATTTGATGGCTTCTCCCAACATAGGTGGAAAGAGCACCTATTAGATGCTAGGTACATGTTTCATCTCATTGACTTATTTCCATTTAGGAGCACAAAGGCTAAGGGAAATGTTCTCACTTCTGGAGTAATCCTAGGAATTGATCTTAGGACAGCCAGGGAACTATGCAGAAAGTTCTATTTAACAAATACACATTGAAATTAACTTTTCAGCAGACCCTGTTCTGGGAGCTGGAGACAGATAAATCATATCTAGACCCTATCCTAGAGAAACTCACATTCTAGTGGTGCAGAATGCTCCATACCACCCTTCCCTTAAAGGCATTTCTGTTCCCTGCTATGCTAATAATTAAAATGTTATTCTCTTCCCTCCATACAAATACTCTTCTTCCATCTTTGTTTCCTTTATTTCTCTATCTTGCTTCCATTTCTCAATGTAGGCCAAACTGGGAATCCTGAAAATGATTACAGAGGCACATATATTTCTGGTCCACACTGCTCCCTTTCTTTGCTTTTAGTGAAAGTTGACCCTACCTCCATGTCTCCACTGGAGATTCCAAGTGACAGTGAGGAGAGTGCAACTGAGAGTGGATCCTCAGCCTTACAGAGTCTGCAGGGACTACAGCAAGAGTGAGTACTTTTATCTTTACTTCAGGTCATCACATGTGTTTGCACACACACACATGCACACATACATAGAGATGGGACTAATTATCAGACACAAGAGTAAGAATTTGAGGACAACAAAATACAGGTAAAATATAGGTAAATATAGGTAAAATGCCTAAAGTTATATGAATTTATGTGCACACAAGTGCAGGTACATGTATGTTATGGTAGAGTTAATGTTCTAATTGTAGATTATCAACTTTACCCTTGAAAAATCTTCAAATTTTCCATAAAGTATACTTGTATACTTTTTCTCTCTGTTTAAAACAGCCTTGTATTCCAATGTTAGAATTAATTGGAAGTAGTTGACTTATGTTGAGCAACCATGTTGTATCAAGAATATATTTCTTTAAGCATAGGAATGAGACTTATTGAAGTGAAATGTTCAAACTGTTTGAGAACACAATCACCCAAAGAAAGATTACCACTTCCCATGCTATCTCAGGGACCTGTACTTACTGAGCAGAATGGCCTAGTTGAGACAATTGTTTGTACTATTTCAATTATTTCTTCTCCTGGGCATCTAGTATTAAATTAACATAAATTAAAAGCAGATATGCACAATGAGATATCACTTATCTCCAGTTAGACTGGCCTTTATCAAAAAGTCCCAAAAAAATATGTTTTTTAAAAAAGTAAATCAATGTAGTATCATTAAAAAGAGTTCCATCAACAGAAAGAAATGTGAGGAGTCTCTGAAAGACAGAAAGCAAATAAATTACATCAATATAAGAAACTATAACCCAAAATATATGCAGAGGAAGGGCTGCAATGAAAATTTGAAGTGTTTCTGGGGGTGCTCTAAAGTAAAGGATGATGGAGACAAGTGGTAGAATACAAAGTAGTGGAGAGATTGATTAAGGAATCACTGCTACCATCCCTCGCCCTCTTAGCCAAGCATTAAACAGCTGAGGTCTTTGCTCTCAGCCTGAAGCAGTAACAGTCTTTTGGCCTGACAGGTAGGACATTGCCTTGTCCCAGGAGGCTGAAGACATCCAGCAGGAAACCCTATGTTCCCACATCCAGAAGATAAGTTCCTGGTATACTCTGCCAAGTACATCCTGTTCATTCCTCATAATCCATGGAGATAAGCTACAGAAAACAGTAACAGCATTCATAGACTGAAGAATTAATGCAATAAAAAGGGACACCCCACACAAATATAGAGACATCCATCTTAGGAAACAGAATTTAACAGTGAATAGAGAAGTTGTTTTTGTTGAAAAGTTATAATTAACATATTCACAGTATATAAAGCATAGACAAAAATAATAAAGACAAGAATCTTGGGAATCAAAACTATGATACTCAAAACAAAAATTTCAGAGAAATAAAATGTTGAGATTGGAGGTAAGAAAATAATCAAAGAAATAATAGAAAAACTCCTTAGAGTAGATGACAAAAGAAGTCAGACCAAAAGGGCCACAAAGTACAAAGCAGAGTGTATTAAAAAAAAATCCACATCTAAACAATGACAAACAGTTTAATAATTAGGATAAGGAGAAAATTTGGAAAAATATCCAGGTAATATGTATTTGTATCCTAGAAAAGAATAAGAATCAATGGACATTAGGAAACTACCAAGAAAAAGATAAAGACATTCTATAAAAAAAAGATATCTGCAGTCAAATGTTTATAGTAGCACAATTCACAATTGCAAAGATATGGAAACAACCCAAGTGCCCATCAATATATGAGTGAATTCATAAAATATGGTATATGCATACCATGGAGTACTACACAGCCAAAAAAAATGGTGAACTAATACCTCTTGCATTATCCTGGATGGAACGAGAGCCCATTCTTCTAAGTGAAGTATCATAAGAATGGAAAAAGAAACATCACATGTACTCACCATTAAATTGGTACTAATCAATCAATACTTACATGCACATATGGAACTAGCATTCATCAGGGTTCTGGCAGGTGGGAAGGGAGAAGAGGGGATGGATAAATTCACACCTAACAGGTGCGGTGCGTGCTTTCTTGGGGATGGGCATGCTTATAGCTCTGACTCAGGCAGTGCAAAGGCAATTTATGTGACCAAAGTGTTTGTATCCTGTAATATTCTGAACTTTAAAAAACAAATTAAAAACAGAAAAAGAGATAAAGCTACCCTACTTATTTTAAGAACCTAGTAACAAATTAACACAAAAACCAAACAAAGATAATACAAGAAATGAAAATGAGTAATCATTCTCATCTATAAACACAGATGCAAAAGTCCTACAGGATTTTTAAGTATTTTAAGTATAAGCAAATCAAATCAAACTACATATAAAAAAATTCAAAGCATCACAACAAAGTAGAGCTGTTAAGAAAACAAAAGCAAATGGCAGCACTCACAAGCCTGTGGGAGCAGCAGTTACTAGGGACAGTCACAGCAGGAGCTGTGTGAGGCTCCCATAAACCATCACGTCTAGGGCAGTGCTCAGAGATCTGGCAAGACAGAACATCAGACTCTAGGAGAGAAACCCCTACCCTTCAGTTATGAGGCTGCAAGCTTAAAGAAGTACTGGATTCTCCCCTAGTGTGATCAGAATCCAAGATACAACAGCAATATGGCCTGACAACTTAGCATTCATGGCAGGGGTGGGCATCAGCCTTTCCCTGGTGCTGTAGAGGGCTGAGGTCCAAACCTTGCAGTTGCAGCTGCATGACTCAGCAAGGTTAGGAAAGATGAGGCAGGAAAGTATTCACGGTAAGAGGCAGGCCAGCCATCCCCTGACATGACTAAGGGTAGGTGTCTAAGCCTTGCAATTGAGGGTTTCCTCAGAAATGCAGGAATAGTTTGAAATTAGGAAAACCTACCAATGTAATGTATTGCACCTTGACAGACTTAAATAGCAATATCATAAGATCGTTCCAATAGAGAACAAAAAATTTTTTTAATTAATCACTTATCCATCCTTAAGAAATTAAAACCAAAAAGAGTTTCGCTAAAAACCTACAGCAAATACCATGCTTAAAAATGAAATTTTGGCAACTTTTCTTTAGAGTAAGATATTACCGTCAATCTTCTGCACTGTCCAATCCGATACAGTAAGACAAGAAAAAAAGTGGTCTGATCATCAGAAAAGAAACATGTAGAATGATTTATATATATGATTGTCTATATTAAAAATCCTAGAAAATCTACACACAAACTATTAGAATCAATAGGCGTTCACCTTTTGTGTTGATATAAGATAACCATAAAACACATTAAAAATGTCTTTTTCATATAGCAGAAATCAACTAGAAGATAAATCATGTAAAAAATCCCAGTTATAATATCAATAAAATCTATACAGTGCCTAGAAGTAAGTCTAACAGAAATGTGCAACACTTTTATAAAAAATTATAAAATATTATTAAAGGATATAAAAATGAATAAATGGAGAGCTAAACCACATCCATTGAGCAAACCAGTATCATGATGGTATTAATGCTTCTCAAATTAATGTATGCATTCCATTAAATATGTTCACACCCTACAATCCAGTAATTCAACTTCTAGGAATATAACCTATGAAAACTCCCTCATAGACACATACAAGGAATTCTTTAGAGCTTTGCTTGTTATTGGGGAAAACAAAAAAGGAATCCAAAGTCCATCAGTTGGGAAATGCATATTCATATGAAGGAATGGTGTACCACAGTTGAAAGGAATGAAAAAGATATGTATACAACCTGCTCTGCAACAAATACAAGTGTCTAGATGCAAATTAAGCCATATTAAAATATAGATTAAAATATGTAAATACAATATTTACATAAGAGAATAGTGTCAGTAAAATATAGATGTTATATTCATTCATATGCCATCTCCCCTCACAGGTTAATGTAGTGAAGCAATAAAGCCCACACTTTCTCACAATTAAAGAAAATCCTTCAGTAATATATGAAGATCTTAATGAAAAGGCTGAAAATTCTACCTAAGTAGAAGTGCACACAGTAGATGGTTTGGTGACTTCAAAAATTGCTCTGTATTCCCATGCTAAGCTATATTGTGCTGCTGCAAGCGCTGATGAAGAAGCTGCCAAGACATTTCTCTCTGCATTAAACATTTTTTTTTATTGATGACTAAAGTTACACTCATGATCAGGTTTTAAATTTTGATGAAACCAACCTCAATTGCAACTGGCTGCCCTCAAAGACATACATCTCAAAGGAGGCTGCGGGAGCCCTGGGGCTGAAGGCTGCAAAAGTGTGACTAATTGTGAGGTTGGTCAAAGTGCCTGAGAAGCCTTCCCCTATGCTAATGATTTCACTGAGAGTGTTACCATTCATGTTAGTTCTCTGGTGTGCTAGTGCATAAGTTTTGAGTGGTCAGTCCCTAATTATCTATGGATCTAATTATCTATGAGTCTAATTATTCCACAAGCCCTGTTATTTTTAGTGCACAATTATGCAGAACATGAGGATTTTCAGGAATGCATACATCACATTACAGTCAAAAAAAAGTATTTCGAAAAGGATAGGTCTCAAAAATAATATCGAATAACAAGGCGAGTTATAAAAAGCTATTAAGTGGTATCTCATACTCAGCTTTTAAAATTCAAAACAATATTATATAGCATACACAGCTACCTATTAATATTTGTCTAACTGCATTTATAGGTATTAAAAACAATAGGTAATTCATCCCAAACACCCACAACCAGTCTAATAAGGAGAGAAATATTAGATAAACCCAAATTGAGGGACTTTCTACGAAACACCCAACCAGTACTCCTCAAAATTGTCAAGGTTGTGAAAAACAAGGAAAGACTGAGAAACTGTCATAGACCACAGGACACTAAGGAGACATGATGACCAGATGTAATGTGATATCCTGGATTGAACCCTTGATCAGGAAAAGGACATTAGCGTAAAAAAATTTAGAAAACTGACAAAAGACTAGAGTTCAGTTCATAGTAATGTACCAAGGCCGTTTCTTCAGTTTGACAAATGTACCGTGATGATTTAAGATGTGGCTATCAGGGGAAATGGGATGAGGGGCATATCGGAACTCTCTGGAGCAGCGCTGCTTTCTGCTGCATCATTTTCTTATGTTATCAACAAAAGCCAGAGCCAATTTTGGATAGGATGACTCAATTTAAGTAAAAAGTAAATAAAAAATAAATAAAATGAGCTTGCTATTCAAATATAGCTTCGAGATAAGGCTCACACCTGTAATCCCAGCACAGTGGGAGGCTGAGGCAAGAGGATCACTTGAGGCCAGGGGCTCAATAGCGGCCTGGTCAACATAGGGAGACCTTGTCTCTACAGAAAATAAAAAAATTAGCTTGGCATGGTGGGGAGTCCCAGCTACTTAGGAGGCTGAGGTGGGAGGATCACTTGAGCCCAGGGGCTTCGAGGCTGCAGAGAGCTATGAGCACACCGCTGCACTCCAGCCTGGGCAACAGAATGAGACTGTGTCTCTAAAAACAAAAAAAAATTGAAAAGAAAGATGGATACTACCTCCTTCCAACCAGACTGCCACTCCTAAGCCCCTTGCATGCAGAGACCCTAATGCCACCGCCATTGTTTGTTGGTTATTAGCATACTCCATTTGGCTACAGCTCTTGTTTTTGTGTGACATAAGGCAACTCGTTCATATTGGTGAGCGGGGGATGATAACAGTGTTATACAGATGTTGTATCTTTGTTTTTCTTGGCCACTTGCTGCTATTTTCCACCACCACGTGTCAGCAGCGATCACAAAATACACTAATGCTGGGGAATACAGCAAACTGGAGGAACACAGACCCAAATATTCTTCCTCTCAGAGCATCTGGCCCTGTGCTCCATCTCAGAGGTAATTACTGTTCCATCCCCTGTGATCTTGGTACATCTGGCCTTTGTCTCAATTTTTCTTTATACCCTTTTCTATCAGGTGAGATTTATCTGTTCTTTTTTAAGGTAAAGTCTAATATTTGATGTGTTTTGTCTTAATTTATTCCTGATAAGAGTTTTATTAAGATCCTTAGTGTTTTTGAAATTGCTCCAATGACACCATTGCATAAATTTTGAATGGTATGCTCCAAACCATATTTTCCCTGTTACTTTTACATGATTTTGAAAAATAGGAGGTGACTTCATGACATGTTGTGTTATAGCAGAAATGCTGGCATTGAGAAATTTTCACAGAGAGATTTCAGATCTTATGAGATCATTTATATTTTTCTGTCTTCAAGAGTAGGCAAAAAACTTATGCCAGATTTTGACATAGAAACCGTATACAGAAAAAGAGGATAGACTTCTGGAAATCTACAACAAACAGTTTTTCCCTAAAACCAGCTAATATAAGTCTTTCTCTTTCTCTTCCTCTCTCTCTCTCTCTCTCTCTCTCTCTCTCTCTCTCTCTCTCTCTCTCTCTCTCCTATTTATAGAGACAGAGTCTTGCTCTGTTACCCAGGCTGGAGTGCAGTAGCATGACCACATAATCATTACTCACTGTAGCATCAAACTTCTGGGCTCAAGTGATCCTCCCGCCTTAGTCTCCTGAGTAGCTGGGACTACAGGTGTGAGCCACCAGGCCTGGCTAATGTAAATTTCTTAATGGTAGAATACGATGGTAGAAGAACATGGTGTAGGGGTCTTCAGTAAAGAATGTTTGAGTAGCAAATAGTGTAAATCTGAAAGAACTGACTGAAAGGATATTGCTTATGAGAAACTAGAGCCAGGAATCCAAGAAATTCTCTCTCTCTCCCTCTTTCAGCTCTGCTCAAACTGAAAGAGAACCTCTCAGTCTTAATTCAAAATCATAAATAGAGGCATAATCCATCTAATTCAGATGAGGTCAAGAGATCATCACTGATCTAACCAACTGTAGCCAAAGATTTAAGAGCACGTAATAGAAATACTGCTGCTAGAAACCATCCCTGGATGTGGAGGAGGGACTCTGTTATTGGGGAAAAATAATTGGGGGGATTGTCTAGAAAGACACCCAAAATACATTCACTACAGTAGGGATCAGGAGACCTGCCAGAACAGTGATGACAGGGTCCGCTCAGGGTGCTCACCAACAAAGAGCAGACCGGAAAGCTCCCCTCGCTGTGCCCCCACCCTGCCCAGTGCTCTCCGTTTATAATTGAGGACCTAAGGCCCCGGTAGCTCTTACATTCCTCTCCCAGCCTGGTGGATTCAGCCTTTTTCTCCCTTCTTCGAAGACCTTTGCTGTCTCTCGAGCTTCTCACTCAATTAGCTACAGAATCACTGTATCTCATCAGTTCCACTCCACTTATTTGCCACTGCTCCTCCAAGTAAATTCATAGACTTTTTCATTTTAGGTTTTGCTTTTGGTTTTAGTTTCTACAATAAACTCCAATGAAATCGGCATAAGGAAATAAAAATAACTAATATAAGAAGTTGCAGAGTTGTCTGCACTCTTTCATGTGTCCTTCGCAGGCCTCATTCTTTACTAGTTTTATGGTTTGGCCTTTTCTTACCAACAGGGTCATTTCATCATCTCTGGGTATTGGGCTCAAGAGTCATCTTACCTCCCTTCATGGGAAGGAGGGCTTAGACTACATACCTATGCACAAGCTGCTCCAATTTCCAGGAGATGTATAAATCGTGTTAGCAGAGGTAGGAAAATAAGACATGAGCAGAGGAAGTACAGAATGGGCTGCGTAAACAAACGGGATACTGAGTAAGAAAACACACTACAAGATAAGGGTAGCCTTAAGTGTCACAGAATGTTAGCATAAGAAAAGTAAGACATGAGCAGAGAAAATGCTAAAGCAAGCAACATAAACAAATGGGATGCAGAGAGCACATTATACATCATAGTCCCCGCCCCCCACCCTGTGGGCTTTGGATACCACAACACATCCAGGTCTAACCACATAAGGTGAAAAACGCCCCACCCTGACAGGAGGAAGGAGACAACGTCCCCATTGGTCAAGAAAAAAAAAAGACGAGACAACATCACAAAGGAGGAGAGGCCAGACAAGAGAAAAAGGGGTGACACAGAGACCCTAGTGCCACTGTCTGCTGGGACGTATGCCTGCTCCTACCCACTTCTGAAGTGTATATCACTTGCTAATCTTCCCTGGCAGCCTGTCTCCATGTCTGGAGGTGTACTTGCTTAATAAGCTTCTTTCACTTTGCTTTACTGCTTTGATATGTGGTCTCAATTCTTTGTCTCCAAACTCCAGGAGCTGAGGATGATCACCTGCCAGTCGCGATCACAGTGTTGAATATCAGATACGCACGACGGACTTAAGTGTTGAGTCTGTTCAGCATTAAGTGCAGGGCCACTGTGCTGGCAAATTCTATGGAAGTCCATGGTGGTAAATTCTGTCAACTAGTTTGGTTCACTCAAGACTCACATTGCCTTCTAGATTGCCTTCCTAATGTATCATACCTAGAAAGTTAAAATCTACATTCCCCAGGTCTTCTAATGCTAAGTTTTGACATGTGATACAGCTTTAAGCCAAGCAGAGACTAAATGATATTTGGAAGCGACAAAGAATTTCCAAAGAAATCCATTCCTAGATCCTTGGGTTCCATGTGACTCTTTCCTGGAACTGAGCGATCTGAGCACATATCTGTTCTTAAGCCATCTCAGAAGCTGTCCATCCCTATCTACTGTTTCATGATAATTCTTCTCCCGGTCTACAAAAGAAAAGCACACCCCTTCAGACTGATTAGTTTTTAGAGTATATGCCTTTTTCTTCTAATGTATAAAGTTTAATCACAATGTATAAAGTTAATAGAATGATTTCTGATATTAATACATGATTCTGATTTACTTATCCCCAAAAGCCAAACTCCAGAGCTAGGTACATGTGTTCACACACATTTTCAGAAGAAATACCATGCCTTTTATGGCACTTGTTGCTTCATAAAACTTTAGCCTCACATTACATTGGATTATTACAAATTATGTAACAAGAAAGAACACAATCTATATTTTATTTTTATAATTTATTATGAAAATCAATAATCGCATTCATCTACACTATTTTAATTTGGACCTTGTTGATTTTAGTAATCTATACCACAAGATTCTTCCTATAATTTATTCCTTTGTTGTTTTTATAATAGTCTTCAGAAGCACCAATCTAAGTAGTAAGAGATATTCCTTGAAAACATAAAATTAATTATTCATCAGTGAAAGTATTTTGTATATTTATAAATAATTTAATATTATTAAAGCTGCATAGTAAAATTTCAACTTTTAATATAAAAATGTTTGAATTGGAAGTTCTGATGGGTTGAATTATTTCCCTGTCAAAATACACATTGAAGTTCTAATCTCCGGAACCTCAGAAGGTGAGCATATTTGGAAACAGAGTTGTTACAGATGTAATTAGTTAAGATGAAGTCATACTGAAGTAGGGTGGGCTCCAGTCCAGTAAGACTGATGTCCTCATAAGAAGGCAGCCGGCCGTGTGAAGACACAGAGACACACGGGGAGAACGCCACCCACGTGACAACAAGGCAGTGACTGGAATGATGCAGTTGCAAACCAAAGCACGCCAAAAATTGCCAGCAAAACATCAAAAGCTAGAAAGAGGCAAGGAAGGATTGCCCTACAGGTTTCGGTGGGAACATGGTCCTGCCCACACCTTGATTTCAGGTATCTAACCTCCAGAACAGAGAGACAATCAACGTCTGTTGTTTTAAGCCATCCAGTTTGTGGCACTTTGTTAGAGCAGCCCTAGCACACTAATACAGATGTTTGTCACACAAACTGATTTCAGCTTCGAATTGCACTGTCACTTTCTAATAAAAGGAGTTGGCATTATGTATCACATTAATTTTTTTTAATTTGTCAGTCTGTGGCTAAGAATCCAATGAGGAGGAATCAGAGTGTTGAAGAAAGCAGACATGAGAATTCCCTTGGACACAATAAAGCAGAAGTTTGGGGTTTTTATAAAAGAGTCAAGTTCTAATGAAAATATGATGGAAATTTTTCAACCAAAGTTCCAAGGACTACCAAAGTAGAATTGAAAGCAAAACACCAATATTAAACACAATGAATCTTACATAGAATATGTTATTCTTTCCAACAATAACCATTCTGCTTTGTGTTCCTCACACAAAACAGTGTCAAACAATAGTATGAAAAAAAGCTCTGATGTAATGTGCAGTCATTTATTTACAGAACATTCAGACTCTAAAATTAAATCAATGAATTATTTGGAAGGAAAGCTAAGGACACTGGTAAAATTATCAGTAAATCTAATATTTAAATTCAATTACCAGGGTTGGTTTGGAGAACTTCATAAAAATTACTTCATTCGTTTCACTATTTTCCTAGTGAAAAATATAAAATTTTACATAAATATATAAAAGATATAATACCTGGTGCACTGTTGATAGGTGAAAAGATTTTACACGCCAAATCTGTCACTGCAATTAAACACGTTCCCTATTCCGACATCATTGTGGTTTGTATAGTGAATGAAATGACTAAATAGTAACAGTAATGATAGTAATAATGATAACAGTAAACAAGTCTATAGCACTGACTATACAGCAGACATTGTTCTAAGTTCATTCTCATATTAACCCAATTAATCCTTACAACTCAGGGTAAGTACAACATTATGTCCATCTTACAGATGAGGAAACTGAGGCATTGAGAAATTACTCACCAGATTATAGCAAAGTTATAGTAGTTAAGGTATGCCTTAAGGATAGGAAAATCCACATACATTTTCAATCATTCCTGATTAATAAATTGTGTCTACATTTATAGAGAAAAAACTGCATGCAAAGAGCACCTTGATGACATTATTTTTTAAAATTTGAAAACTTTGATTCATATCGATTTGGCTTATACTAGCTATAAGAGATAAGGGACTCGATGAACAAAATTGTTTCCCAGGCCGACTTCATGGCTGTGTGAGCTGTGCCGTCACACGCACGGGCTCTGTTCTCGGAAGGGCCCATGCTGGCTTTAATGCCCAGCTGTGACCATTTTGAAATACTTAATTTTTGAACAAGAGAATCCACATTTTCATTTTGTGCTGGGCCCCACAAATTACATAATCAGTTCTTATTGTTTTAATGACTGTGCACAAACAAAGTTTTATTCATTTTATCCATGCTTTAAAACTCGTTTTAGCTTGAGAACATGATTTTATTGATAAACAAGCTTTGGTTGCAAAACGGAGAGTTCTGACTTGTAGGGAGTATTGGATGTTGCCATTTAAATTGTAAATATTACAAAATCAAGGGAGTTATACTTGCATCTTTTTAAATTGATATGTGAGGAAATGGGATCCTCTGATCCCCAGCTAGTTGCTGCATTCAGAAATAAGACGGTTGTCATGGGGATGCATAATAGCCTGTGTATTTGGATTGAATATGAAGTCAGAGTCAGACCTTTTCTGACAGAAAAGAAGTTGATTTGGCTGATTGGCTTGACAATGAATAGTGGCTTTGCTCATTAGATGAGGTGAACATATGTTCAGTTTTCTCAGGCAACTTGAGGTTTTTGCCTGTTTTCCTGCCATAATTAGTATCCCACCATCATTCGGTTAGATGGTGGATAATTTCCATAAATTGACTAAGTTAAATCCCTAAATCTAAGATATTTTTTACTTCCTTCCCCAAAAAAGTACATAGTAAATACATGTTATCAAAATATTAACACAGGTGTATTAAAATTAACATTTAATTTTTTCTAAATCTTTCTAAGTAAATCAGGTTGAACAAGTACCTCTGAAAGACAACAGATAAAATTAAGGGTCATTTGATAAATCTTGATAAAGTTAAAGGCCATGTTATTGAAACTGCAAGGGGATTCCGGCCTAGGTCTAGTTGCTTGCTGTACAAAGATCCAATCATTGAGACAACAAGGATTACCAAGGAAGAAAGGAATTTTTTATTATAAAAGACATCTGTTGAAGAATGGAGAATCAGGTCTCAAATCCATCTCCCTAACAGAGATCATGGGCTTTTTAAAGAGTGGCCACATGCATTGGGGAAGGTCACAGTGTAACTAACAAGAGTCCATGTGCATTGGGGCAGATTGTAGGGGGTGGTGAGTCTTGGAGTCAGGAAGTCTGCCCTGGGAGCCTTCAGAATCTCTAGTCCTTTGTCTTTCAGAAATTCCATCATTTCTGGAAAACAACTCAGAAAGGTCATCAAGCCCTACTGGCCTGAGAATCTAAAACATGAAAGGGAGAAGATTATAAAAAAAACATGTAGGGGTCATTGAAATTTATTTATAGAACTGGTTACAATTCCCTCCTTTTTAGTTCATTCCTCAATCCTGAGGAATCAGGATGTCTATCTATCTAGTTGCTTCCTGTGAAATGGGATGTAGTTAGGGTATGAGAAAGAATAAAAATGTTGGCCCTGCAACCGAAATTTCTTAGCACATGCTGTTGAGTGGCCATCCCACCCCTGCCAAAGTAGTAAAATATATTCCAAGAAGTACCCATCCCCATCTGGGACCCCTCCCAGGAAATATTGGCCCAGTGCTCCCCAGACAGAATATCCATCTTGAAACTCCCCCACTCACTCATGAAAACAGTTTTAGGGAGCTAATCTAGCAGTGCAATAGATTAGCAGAACAGGTAATAGATGAAAGATCTCAACTAAAGAGTTGTCTTGCCAGGCAAACGAAAATCCCCAAAGGACAAGCAAGACGTACAGGGTATATGTTTTCAGATGTCCCAGTGAGCAGGATTTGTGCCTCAATTACCTGTTGGCTGGTAACCACAGCACACCCAGCTTTGCATGGTCCCTGTCCCGTAAAACTGCTTCCATCTGTAACGAGCTCCTCATCAGGGTCTGACAGGGGCTCATCAGTCAAATCCAGGAGACTAGAATACACTTGGTCAATAATTTGAATGTAATCACAGAATGGGAAACAAAAGTCTGCAGGCAGCAAGGAGGCTGAATTTAGGTGAACAGCAACCTCAGAGTTACATTATGATTATCTAACAGAGTAGCCTGATACTGACCCATCTAGCCAGTGGCTATTAACCAAAGCCCTTCTTTTTGTTCAAGTAGAGGTAATACACAATGCATGGTGTGAATGGTCACCGGTCGCTCAAGGGTAAACTTTTCAGCTTCCTGTAAAATATTATAAATAGCAGACATTCTTAGACAACTGGGCCATCCTTTTGTTATCAGATCCAATTGCTTAGAGAAATAAGGGTCAGGTTGATTATGATCCCACAAAGTTTATGTCAATTCCCTGAGTCAAATTCCTTGCCTTTCTTGAATGAACAAATCAAAAGGCTTATATAAGTCCAAGAGGCTTGATGCAGGGTCAGTCATTAATTTTTCTTTAAAGTCAAGAAAGGCTTGTGGCATTCCCTGGTCCAAGTAAGTAGTTTTTTATCTTCACCTTTTAAGGCTTCGTAGAGGTGTTTTGCTGTTGGCCTGAAGTAAGGAACCTAAATCCAGCAAAATCCAGCCATATCCAAGAATCCTCACGACAGCTTGCAAGTGATAGGGACTCCTCTTTGATTTATAGCCTCTCTCCAATCCGAAAGGAGGGTCCGAGTTCCAAGAGACAATTCAAACTTCAAGTATTCAACAGCGGGAAGTGATATCTGAGCTTTTTCTGAGATACTTTATATCCTTCGTCAGCCAGTAAATTTAATACAATTATGGCATGTTGCCTTGATACAGCGTCAGTCTCACTAGCTATCAGGATATTGTCTACATACTATAAAATCATTCCCTTGAATAAAAGTATTTCCCTCAAATCTCTGGCCAAAATTTTTCTGAAGATTATTGGGGAGTTTTTAAGTTCCTGAAGAAGGCCAGTATTGCAGTACTGGCACTTGGCTTTAGACTTCAAGTCTTCACATTCAAAAGAAAATAGCCACTTGGGATTTGGGAACAAGAGGAATGCAAAAGAAAGCATCTTGTTGTTTTATTTAAAAATATTAAGAAGGTACAAATGTTTTTGTTACATGGATACTGTGTATAATCGTTAAGTCAGGACTTTTAGTGTCCCCATCACCAGAATAGGGTTCATTGCACTTGACAGGTAAGTTTTTATACCTTGCTCCCCCACTGCCATCCTCCCTCTTGGTTTCCAATGTTTTTTACATCTCTTTTTGCACACTGTTTAGCTTCCATTTATTAGAAAGTACATGTGGTGTTTGCTTTTCCATTTCTGAGATACTTCACTTAGGATAATAATCTCTATTTCCATCCAAAAGACATTATTTCATTCCTTTTTATGTCTGAGTAGTACTCCATGGTATATGCATACCACATTCTCTTTAACCACTCATGAATTGATGGGCACTTAGGTTGATCCCACACCTTTGCAATTACAAATTTTGCTGCAGTAAACATTCAAGTGTAGGTGTCTTTTTGATAAAATAATTTCTTTACCTTTTAGTAGATGTCCAGTAGTGAGATTGCTGGTAGGTCTACATTTATTTCTTCAAGAAATCTCCATACTGTTTTCTATAGAAGTTGTGCTAATTTGCAGTCCCACCAACATTGTATAAGCATTCCTTTTTCTCTGTGTATCTCATTGTGGTTTTTATTTGCATTTAATTGATGATTAATGATGTTGATCATTTATTCATATGTTTATTGGCCATTGGTCTATCTTCTTTTGAAAAACGACTGTTCATGTCATTTACCCACTTTTTTTTTTTTTTTTTTGAGATGGAGTCTCACTGTGTTGCCCGGGCTAGAGTGCCGTGGCATCATCTTAGCTCACAGCAACCTCAAACTCCTGGGCTCAAGCGATCCTCCTGCCTCAGCCTCCCGAGTAGCTGGGACTACAGGCATGCACCACCATGCCCGGCTAGTTTTTTTTTTTTTTTTCTATATATTTTTAGTCGTCCAATTAATTTCTTTCTATTTTTAGTAGAGACGGGGTCTCGCTCTTGCTCAGGCTGGTTTCGAATCCTGATCTCAAACAATCCGCACGGCTTGGCCTCCCAGAGTGC
>CAUYSK010016881.1:0-20099 GCA_963575035.1 Avahi laniger | reverse complement strand
GCCACCATGCCTGGCTAATTGTTTCTATATATTTTTGGTTGTCCAGATAATTTCTTCCTATATTTTTTTAGTAGAGATGGGGTCTCGCTCTTGCTCAGGCTGGTCTTGAACTCCTGAGCTCAAACAATCCGCCTGCCTCGGCGTCCCAGAGTGCTAGGATTACAGGCATGAGCCACCACGCTCAGCCAGAGTCATTTTTTGTTAACTCTTTCTTCATGGACGTGAAGACAGTTTATCTGGTTCAGTTTATCTTTAGGTGGACACATGTGGAAATGGCCATTGTGTTCACCTAACTTGAGGAGATTGGGAAGTACATCCTTGTGAAAGGTTTACTAAACAGGACTTTTCCTTATTGCTGCCTTCCAGGTCATCTGGTAGATTTCACTTTCCATGGCTAAAAAAGTCAAAGAAAAAAGTCTTCTGTTATGCTCCATTTTAGTTACTTTAAGTACCCAAGACTCGAACTGGCAGGTTGTGAACACCAGGTATTGTGCTGATTACTTTGTGGTCCAGGGTAGATTTCAAGAGCTAAGAGCTGGTTAGAACATTTGCCATTTCTAGTTTATTTATTGATTAATTTTTCAAATATTTATTTAGGATCCATTATGTTTGATGTTTTATGTGAGGTATTTGAAAACCTATCCTGGCTTTGTTTTAAGGGTTAGGTTTTTCTGTTTGTACTCATAGATTTAAGAGGGGCCTCAAGAATTTGTCAGATTTCAGTTCCCTGACATAAGTAAGGGCTGCATTCTAAATCATTCAAAAGAGAGTTTCTTTTCCTAATCTTAAAGATGTGTAAAGGACAAGGTCTACTTGCTTAATCTTTCAGCCTCTTGTAGGAAGTAGCAATCCTGTTTGGTAAACATGTTTAAGTGTCTTTACTCTTGTTCCATCTTTTATTTTTCTCATAGCTGTTCTTGTAGGATATTAAATATATTCTGTGTCCCTACCAAGTCCTTACTTTTCCATATTATTTTTCCTTTTCTTTGTTTTTCATTGGTTATATTATCCAACATTTTCCTAATTTTATTGTTGTTCTTTAGTGGCTCCTTTCCAAATTTTCTTGGTGATTTAAAAATGAATACCTATCAAATTGCTATAGTTATGGGTTTTTTCCTCCAAAAACTTTGGAAAATTCAATATGTAAGTTATACTTTTATTTTGTTGCTTTCTGTCAATCTAAGTATTTCAAATATTTTATTATGAAAGTGATTCATAAATTGTATATAAATAATATTTCAAAACCAAGTTACTTAAAATCATATCATTTGTTCTTTAAAGGGGTCCTATTGTGAGTTATTTTATAAAGTAAAGCTATTCTCAAACTTTTGGTTTCCATGCAAATTTTTACTTGTTGAATTTGCATGGTTCGCATATATAGTCATGCACCGCATATTGACATTTCTCAGTCAGTGACAGATCTCATATATGAAAGTGGTCCCTTAAGATATAATACTGTAATTTTACTGTACCTTTTCTGTGTTTAAATATGTTCAAATATACAATTACTTACCATTGTGTTACAGTTGCCTACAGTATTCAGTACAGTAATCTGCTGTCTGGGTTTGTAGCCTAGGAGTAATTGGCCATGCCATATAGCCTAGGTGTCTAGTAGGCTGTACCTGATAGGTTTGTGTTCATACAATGATAAATTGCCTAATGATGCATTTCTCAGAATACATCCCTGTCATTAAGTGACATACGAATGTATTTATAATTTTTTTCTTTAAAGAACATTTGAGAGAATGCCAGAAAAGTCACTGAGGTCCTGGCCAACCGTGTTGGGATCTTAACATTTTCTTCTCTTTTCTTTAGCTCTTTGTGCTATGGAAGTGCTTCCTCTTGCACTACCTTCTCCACCTCGTCAGTTATCAGAATCAGAAAAAAATCGGATGGAAGACCAGGAGGAAAATACTTTGAGAGAGTTGCGGTTGTTTCTCAGGGATGTAACCAAGAGGCTGGCCACAGATAAACGCTTTAACATCTTCAGCAAACCGGTGGATATTGAAGAGGTCTTGTTTCAGTAGTGTGCAAACAGTGAAGTTGAACTGGCTAAAAGAAAAAAATATTGACATCTTTTTTTGGAAGGAAAAAAAGCAAAGGCATGGATGAATATTACCCCTAGCCTGTAAAATTTTAATCCACATGATAACTACCAGTGTCATCAGCAAACATCTGGTGATTTTTGGATGAAATTAGTGACCAATTTGTATATGTCCTGATCTTTGTGATCTCTTACTCTTCAATTTAAGAAGAGAATTAAAAGTTACTTTAGTAAAATGTCCATACTAGACTACTTTTATTCCAGGATAAATCCTACTCTTAATAAGTATATTGGTATTAACTAATCAATAGCAGTTAATATTGGCATTTCCGAAATTATGTATACCTTATCAAAAGAGATGGCTAAGAAACCTGAAATTTCTTTGTCTTTCATATTTTGGAAATGCCTGTGGTTAGGATGCTGTTTGAAGTTAAGCACATCCTATACAGCTAAAATTATTTTTCTCTCTAAAATTTTCACTGCTGCCAGTGGAAAATTTCTCACTTTCTATGTGTATCGTTTTGTGTGCTTGTGGGAGCATGGTTTGTGATCATGAAAAAAGAAATTTTCCATTTGGAATCTACTATAATACTGTCAATTATAGTTTTTGTTTTTATCCTGGGATAATATAGCGTGTGGATGAGCACGATGTGCTCTTTACTGACCTTCTTATAGTTCAGACTCCATGTTTGAACAGCTTTGGTGTTTTTAGCTTTGATTTTTTTTTCATTTCTTTAAAAAACTTGAATTATGAAATGATTCAAAGTTTCATGTTGTGTCCTAATTGTGAAATCTGTGCTTTTGGACCTGAGCAGATTCCTTTGGATCCATTACCTCATCTATGACTGAGAAGAATGAGCTAGCATTACATTTTACCCCCTTGGCAAGTCTGAAAATATCTGTTCCTCCCCCACCTTTTTTTGTTGTTTGTTTTGGGTTTTTTTGGTTTCTTTTTTATTCTTTTTATTTTTTTTTCTTTTCCCCCTTTCTTGGAATAAAGGAGCTGTCTAATTTTATTTGTATATTTGTCCACAGTATATAGTTTTTTCCATTTGATCCTCTCAGTAACTTTGCAAGGATCATTATTATTTTTCTTATTTTGCAGCTGAGGAAACTAAGGCTTACTGAAAAGTGACACAGCCAAGAATTGAAAGTGTTTTTAAATTCAAAGCCCACATTCTTTACATCATAACTACCTCGTATCTTTTCTTAATGGGATAACAGAACATGTCTGATTTACTTTTCTAATTAATAAATATCACTTTTTATTTGTGGAGCATTTTCTCTCTTCATAGTGCTTTTAGATAATTTTAAAACTATCAGCCAATTTAATAAATAGTTTTAAGTGTGTGTGTATGTGTATGTGTGTCTCCATGTCCCATTTGATATATTTGAATTATGACACTTCTTAAAGGATAAGGACTTGTCCCCAAGTCAACTTCTCATGCTGGGAGTAAACCAATTTTGCTTTGCTCAGGAATAACTCTTTTTCTTTGTAACCAGAAAAGATTGTCAGACTTCAAATATCATCTGTAATACAATATAAGTTTTATAAATGATGGTAAGGCAGTGCAAGGGATAGAGAATGTGGTCATATAAAAATTTTAGGCTGGGCACAGTGACTCTAATCCCATGACTTTGGGAGACAGGAGGATCACTTGAGGCCAGGAGTTTGAGGTTGCAGTGAGCTGTGATGATGCCACTGCACTCTACCTGAGGCAGCAGAGTAAGACTTTTGTCTCCAAAAAAAAAGAAAGAAATTCAGAAAAATAAACATTGAATTTAAAATTAAGCATAGGTGCTAAAATTGTAGTTTTTAGTAATATAAATTTTTATAGTGCTTTTCAGTTTATAAAACCATTTCCACTTGTACACAGGGAATGCCAAATGCCAGAACCAATAATCCAGCTAATATCTTCTAAACTATGGCTTGTTTCCATGAAGCTCCATTACTTCCCCTTTATGGAAATTAACTGGCTTTTGAGCTCTTAGAGGCTGAAAAACAGATTTAAGCACACATACACCCCTACCTAATATTTTTATAAGTATTATTAAAATTTTAAAAACATATATAAATTACATATTTGCACGTGTGTGTGTATACATAAATTTTGAAATCATGGCATTGATGTCATCTGGAACTACAAGAAAACTAACCCTACTTTCATAGAGCAGAAATTACCCTACCCCCAGAAATCATTCCTGGACTAATTTTAGACATTACTGTTAAAACTGCTTTTATATCAAACCTGGATTACTTGATTTGAGATTTGCATTGGGGAAGGCAGTAGATAAATAGCTTGTTAGCACTTTCTTATTGGTCAGTGATATACAATTTATTGGTGAAATCATGACTTAATATCTCCTCTTTTGAGTTATTGCCCAGAAAAATCAGCACATAGAGCAGTATGTTTTTTGTTTGTTTGTATGTATATTTGTTTATATTTAGTGACAATGCAGCAAATCTTTTATTAGTTATAAAGCGATACTTAGTTTCATTGTATAATGACTCAAAATGTTTGTAATGACTCCAGAGGAGTGGAAAATACTTTCCATGAAACAATTCACCCTAGAGAACTGAAAAAGAAAGAAATTTTTTGTTGAAAATTTTAGAGATTTACCAGAAGTTCTCTAATATTATGAAAAGCCTATGCTTTTTATTTTCCTGTTTTTCTCTTTTTCTTTTCTTGAGGTAACATTTATTGATGCTTATTGGGTGCTTTTGCCTACACATCCTTTTCTCAGATATGCCCAAAGGATTTTTTTAAAAAAAAGCTGACATGGTTTCAAATTTCAAGAATAGATTTAGATTATAACTTGGAAACTGAAACTTTTCATGGAAAGTATGATAGTAACTTAGCATAAATAGCACTGTAATTTTATCTTTATCTATAATTATTTCTTAAATATCTAGATTTAGTTTTTAAAGATCTCTGTTTTTATTTTGTGTTTTTATGAACTGAGTAGATCATATAAAAAACAACTAATTTTCATTAAAATATTCTATTTGTTTTAGGTTTCAGATTATCTTGAAGTTATCAAGGAACCAATGGATTTATCAACAGTAATAACTAAAATTGATAAACATAATTACCTGACTGCTAAGGATTTCCTGAAAGATATTGACCTCATCTGTAGCAATGCATTAGAGTACAATCCAGATAAGGACCCAGGAGGTAAGGATGCATAGGACATCTTCCATAATCAGAGAGAAAATAGTTTGCATTTTAAATACTAAATCTTGCCTATGTTTTAGATAAATTAATTTTCATGACCTATTATTATTTTTAGAAACTTCTTGATGAGGAACTAATAGTCTCCTTAAAAATAGTGTGCTTAGATTAGAGGATTATGTTGTTGGTATTATGTTCAGAGTTTAGTTTCTTCATTTACCTTCTAGTTTTTATGCTTAGATTATGATTTTGTTCAGATTGATGGAAAACTGAGTAATGGAGAATTTAACTTAAAATATATTTAGTCAACAGTAGCAGTGCTGATAAACATGGAGAGTTTGAATTTGTGGGAATCCGTGATAGGATACTTTTACATATCAAAAGACCCCCTTATGTAGAATGTGATCTCTTCTGTTGATTGTGGGTGTTTTAATGTATTTTATTATTTTACTCCTAATCCACCCTGTACTTAAGTGTGTAGTTCCATCTCTTGTCATCACCCTCCAGGGAAGACCACCAGGAACATAATCTGTAGTAAAACAAGATGATTTTATTGATTTATTATACTTAGGGAAGAATGTTCGTCATAGGGAACTATATACGATTTGGGCTTGTGTTAAGTGATTTTGGGTAGAGTGTAAGGAAGTGGGGCTTTGAGTGGATTGGATGCTGTTTAGAACCTAGAGGCAAGAAGAATGGAGCAAAGCTTAAAGCTGTGATTGGTAAAGAAACAATGGTTATTCATAATAGCCAGGATAGGATTATATTTGGTTATTTTTGTTGTTAGGATAATGTTCATGTTTTTGTTTGTGTTTAGACATGATTACAGAATGGTCTTGTTTTTATCTTGACTCATCATGGACACAGAGTGACCTTGGCTGATGTTGGTGTTCTGTGAAATTGTTTATGTTTAACGTAGCATACCGGGGCCTAGCTGATAGTGCTGGGCCAGCTCCCAACTGTCAGCAGCCATTTTTCTCTTTCTCACTATACTGAGAATTCTGTTTCTTAGTAGGTACTACCCCTCCAAAAAAAATGCTTCTTGTTTTTAGAACACTTGTTCAAGTTTCTGTTACCTAAAGATATTTAGAGCACAGTTTGTGCTTTTTATCTATATTTTTTGGACAGTGGCTCTCAACCCAGCCTATAGTAAAATGACAGGAATTTCTCCATTACACATGAAATTAGCTATTTCTTGCCTGAATTTAGACTCTAGTAAATCACACAGAATAAAATTTTTGCACAGCTATACTTGGTATCTAACAGTTCTTCAGCTTTATATTAGGATATTTGCCTCTTGTAGTTTTTGCTGTTTGTTTGCTTCTCTTTGAGTTTTTATTATGTATTTATACAAAAATCTATGAAAGTAGAACAAAGAATATTAAAATAATCCATAATCCCATTACTGTTATCTCTTTCCCCAGCACAATTGTCTTGTATATAGAATATATGCATGCATCTTATTTTTACTAAATTAAATATGACTTTTGTAAATTTCGTCATTCTTGTAATATTTCTCACAAAGCTTATTAGTGAATATATTTCTCCCATATTATTTTAATCGTATATAGAAATAATAGCTAATACTTTATTGTTGGACACATTCTATTTTTTAGTTTTTTCCTCTGTTATAAACACTGATAAATATATTTATAATGCAAATTTTATGTAAATCTTTAATTATTTACTTAGAATAAATTCCTTAAAGTGAAATTTCTGGATCAAAGAATATGTATCTTTTAAGGCTTTTAATCTGTATTATTAAAATTTTGTCTTAAATACATCAGCAGCATCAGGACCACTGTTAAGTCAGTATAGCAATTTTGTGTGAGTGAGAGACTCTCTTTCTTTGATTGGGTGCTATCCTGCAACAGGATGAGTAGCGTGAAGTGTGAGCTGGCTATCAGCTTCATTTCACTCCCTTTTCTTTCCCACACCCTCGGCCGATTTTTTAAGACACAGAGACCGATGATATTGTGTAGTATGTAATGAGAACATGGACTTTGATTTTAGACCTAGGCTTTAGTACCAGTTCTGCCATTTCCTAGTTCTTTCACTTTGATCAAGTTAAGCCCTCTAAATTTTAGTTTCCTCATCTGTAAGACATGGATAATAATAGTATTCTTTAATTGGGGTGGTTGTAAGGATTAAATGAGAAAGTGTTTTAAATTGAACCTTATGAAATTGCCATTTTCATTTTGTTCAACCTAAATATGTTAAGCCCTGGGACATGATAAGTGTTCCATAAAGGTTAGCCGTTGATATTTTTATTCTTGTTATCATTATTTAAATGCTTTAATTTTTCATAAATTGATTCCTTAGTGGATTCCTACCACTTTACACTTTGTGCTTATTACATTCCCTGGACCACACTTTAAATTTAATCCTATTTTGAAACAAATATAGGGACTTGTAGTGAAAATGAATTTAAGCACTAAGAGAAAGCCATTTGAAAAGATCAATTCATGTTTTTTCCCCATTAAGTAATTAATTATAAGCACATTGATATCAATATCACTTTTAAGGAACAGTGGTTTCTGGTATATAATAACCATTTATTATGAAATGCAGTCAAATAATCAAAGAATACGGCTCTATCACAGCTGAAGTTAACATGGTACACTTGTAACTTTCCTCTTTCATTCTTTTTTTTTTTTAAGACAAAGTCTTGCTCTGCTGGGCTCGAGAGATCCTCCTCCCTCAGCCTCCCTACAGGCACGCACCACCACACCTGGCTAATTTTTGTAGAGACAGGTTCTCAATCAGGCTAGTCTGGAACTCCTGGCCTCAAAGGATTCTCCTATCTCATTCTCCCTAAGTGCTAGGATTACAGGCCTGAACCACTGTGCCCGGCCCACTCTTTTAGATATACAAAAAGTGATATAATTCAAAGGCATTATTTTGGTTGTATTTAGATTTTTTTCTTTCATCAAGCAGCCTCTTTTTTTTCTTAGCAGCAGAACCACTTGTTATAATATGTTCCAGAAAAAACAACCTGAGGGTATATTGTGTAGCAAGTGGAAATTACATGAATGTTGTATTACTTTTACAAGCTCCCATGAGTATTTGAAAGCTTACAGTGTTATGTTTTTCAGAGCACTTGGCCATTTGGAATAAAAACTAACATAGATGTAGGAGATGAAAGCCAACATTTTGAAAGCTATACATGTTGCCTAAGTGTTTATCTAGATTCTCTTTTTTAAGGATGATATGGACACAAATAAAATATGGAATAAGAAGACATTTAACTCCTAGGTTCTAAATGTGACCAGTATCAGATATTTGGCCATAATAATTTTATAGATACATGTTATATTTGACAGTCCCTCATTTTTTATCTTGCCTTGTATCCCTCCCATATCTCTCAGGCCTGTTTATATACATACCATCATGTGACTAATTTTGCTGAAATTTCAACCCAAATCTTCTAGTCTTCTTAAAATCTTCTGTTTTGTACCAATTGTATAGAAATGAAGCCCCCAGATTGATCCTAGCTTTTGGAGCCCTCTGTTTTTTTTTTTTTTTTTTTTTTTTTTTGAGACAGAATCTCACTGTGTTGCCTGGGCTAGAGTGCTGTGGCATCATCCTAGCTCACAGCAAACTCAAACTCCTGGGCTCAAGCAATCCTTCTGCCTCAGCCACCCGAGTAGCTGGGACTACAGGCATGCGCCACCATGCCCGGCTAATTTTTTCTATATATTTTTAGTTGTCCGATTAATTTCTTTCTATTTTTAGTAGAGACGGGGTCTCGCTCTTGCTTAGGCTGGTCTCCAACTCCTGAGCTCAAACAATCCGCCTGCCTCGGCCTCCCAGAGTACTAGGATTACAGGCGTGAGCCACCGCACCCGGCCTAGCCCTCTGTGTTTTGCTCTTAATACGCTTCTAACTTTATTTTCTTGGTTTTATTTCAAAAGTTCTGAGCTTCAACCAAACTCATTCATATTTCTATTAGTGTTTATTAGTACCGTGTGCTAATTACTGAGCTGGGTACCTAGACTACAAAAATAATTATGGATAGTCCTTGAATCCTGAGACAGAGATATATGTCAGTGTAACGATAGATCAGTAATGTATACTGGATAACTACTATGTGGCAGGCATTATTCTGTATGTAATTGTATTAGATTACTTTGTTACTGCTATAACAAAGTATGACAGACTGGGTGGCCTCAACAACAGAAATTTATTCTGGAGCCTATCAGTTCAAGATGAAGGTGTCATTAGGTTTGGTTTCTCCTGAAACCCTCTGTCTTGGTTTGTAGATGGCTTTTTCTCCCTATGTCCTTTTCTCTATGCTTATATGTCCCTAGTTTCTCTTGATGTGTCCAAATTTTTTCTTCTTATAAGGACATCAGTCAGATTGGATTAGAGTCTACCTGTATGACCCCATTTTATCTTAATTATCTTTTAAAGGCCCCATCTCCAAATATAGTCACATTCTGAGGTACTGGGGCTTAGGGCTTTGACATGTGAATTTTGAGGGGACACAATTCAGTCTATAACAGTTACATATAAAACACAATCCCTACTATCTAGAAATTCATTGATTTTTTTTTTTTAGAGATGACAAGTATACTTATCTAATTGGTGATTATAATAACAGATGATTATGATAAAGGGATATAGAGGTGGCAATAATGAATAATGTCTTGATGTGGCAGCAGATAATTATAATGCAGTATCTTTAGATCTGTATTAGAAATATGTACACAGGGTCAGCGGAGCACAGAGGAGAAGACAGTATCTGGAGATGAGCAAGACTGGGAAGGACATTCATTTCAGATTGAAGGAAGTGGGATACACAGGTATGGAAAAAGCATGTCTGGAGAATAGAGTGTCTCTCTGCTGAGGGGTGGGGAGAAAGTAATTTGCTTCCCTACTCACTGACTCACCATTTACTAAGCATCCATTTATTAAATATTCTCTGCGTATAAATCATCCTGTTCAAGGCTAGAGAATACAGATGATTAAGATACAGACAGCCCTGACCTTTTAGTATGAATTTTTTAGGTAGCAGTCAAGGGAGTGGTGGGATGGAGGTTGGGAGACCAGTTAAGATTTAGTTGCAATGTGGTGGGACGCAGTGGCTCACACCTGTAATCCCAGCACTCTGGGAGGCTGAGGTGGGAGGATTGCTTGAGGTCAGGAGTTCGAGACCAGCCTGAGAAGAGGGAGACCCTGTCTCTACTAAAAATAGAAAAAAATTAGCTGAGCAACTAAAAATAGAAAAAAAAAGTTAGCTAGACGTTGTGGCATATACCTGTTGTCCCAGCTACTCAGGAGGCTGAGGCAGGAGGATCACTTGAGCCTAGGAGTTTGAGGTTTCTGTGAGCTAGGCTGATGCCATGGCACTCTAGCCCAGGCAACAGAGTGAGACTCTGTCTCAAGAAAATAATAAAAAAAATATTTAGTTGCAGTGGCTGCAGAGATTGAATATAGAGGTCTTAGTGACATCATGTTGCCTACATAGAAATATTGTGGAATCTACAAAGACACTATTAGAACATATAAGTGATTTAGCATGGTTTCAGGAGACAATATTAACATACAAAACTCAATTGTATTTCTATATACTAGCAACAAACAGTAGGAAATTGAAATAATACTATTTACAATAGCATCAAAAAACATAAAATACAGACAAATTTGAGAAAAGATATATAAGACTTATACATTGAAAACTGTAAAACATTGGTAAGAAAAATTAAAGACCTAAAAAATGAAGATATATTGTGTTTATGGATTGGAAGACTCAACATTGTGAAGATGTCATTTCTCTCCAAATTGAACCATAGATTCAATACTGTATAATCAAAATCTCAGTAGCCATTTGATAGAAATTGACAAGTTCATTCTAAAATTCACGTGAAAATGCAAAGAACCTAGAATAGTCTAAACATCTTTGAAAAATAATAAAATGAAAACTTTGGGAGGAAGTAATACCACCTTATTTTAAGACTTAAAAAGTTACAGTAATCTAGACAGTGTAATATTGGCATAAAGATTGACAGGTCAGTGGAATAGAATAGAGTCCTGAGGTTGGGTGTGGCGGCTCACGCCTCTGTAATCCTAGCACTTTGGGAGGTTGAGGTGGGAGGATTGCTTGAGGCCAGGAGTTCGAGACCAGCCTGAGTAAGAGAGACCGCATCTCTACAAAAAATATAAAAATTAGCCAGACGTGGTAGCTCATGTCTGCAGTCCTAGCCATCTGGGAAGCTGAGGCAGGAGGATAACTTGAGCCCAGCATTTTGAGATTATGGCAAGCTATGATGAGGCCACTGCACTCCAACCTAGATGACAGAGTGAGATCCTCTCTCAAAAAAAAAAAGAGAATATAGTCCTGAAGTGGATGCACACATAGAGGGTCAAGTGCTTTTTGATGAAGGTGTAAAGTGAGTTCACTGGAGAAAGCAGTCTTTTCAGCGATGCCGGAACAATTAGATACTGGTATACAAAATAAAGACCTTTGATTTATATATAAAAGTTGGCTCAAAATGGATTGTATACCTAAATATAAGAGCTAAAACTTATATCCTGAATATTAAGTTTCAGAATTTAATAAGAAAACAACCTAATTTAATAGATGCGTATAAGAGTTGAAGACACTTCACAAAAGATGTTATACAGAAGGCAAATAAGCACAAGAAAAGATACTCAGTCTCATTAATCTTTAATGAAATGCAAAATAAAACCACAATGAGATACCACTAAACAGCTGTAAGAACTGTCTAAAATTAAAAAGACTAACCATATCCAATGTTTGCAAAGTTGGGAGGAACTGGAACTATGATGCACTGCTGGTAGGAATATAAAATGGTACAACCTACTTTGGAAAACAGTCTGGCAGGTTCTTATAAACATATGTAGTTGGCCCTCTGTATCCATGGATGTGAACTCATGGATGCAGAGAGAAGGCCAATGGTACGGCTTCTTTTATATGAAGGCCATGAGCATACAAGGATTTGGTTTTGAAGGGGGGACTGGGATCCGTAGTCCTGGCTGTGCAGGAGGATTGCTCGATCTCAGGAGTTTGAGGTTGCAGTGAGCTGTGATCATGCCACTACACTCCAACCTGGACAACAGGGTGAAACCCTGTCTCAAAAATAAATAAATAAAGCGTTTTGTGATTACGTGAAGATATAAATTTGAATCATGTTACTTCTCTGCTCATATCTTTTCAACGACTTTCATTGCTCTTAGGATAAAATCTAAAATCCTGAGATCTGGTTCCTCTTTGCCTCTGGCTTGTTATGTTCTGACCACGCAGTCTACATTTCAGTTTCTTGAAATCACCAAGTTCTTTTTACTCCAGGATATTCTCACATGATATTTTCTGGACCTGCCCTGGTTTTTCCCCTGTTCTTTCAGTGGCTTCTTAACTCCAGTGCGTGCTTTAATTGTCAGCTTAAATGCCTCTTCTTCAGAGAGGCTTTTCCTGACTTGCCCAAAATAAATCGGCATCCACATCAATACCCTGTAGGTTTTCTTTATAGCTGTTGTTCAGGATTTTATATTTTATTCTGTTTTGTTGTTTTTTAAATACGTATGCATGAGAGATTATTTGTTTAATAGCACTTTCCTATAGTAGCCTGAAAAACTCCTTGAAAGTTGGGACTATGCCTATTTTGTTTACTGCTGTGTAGCCACCATCTGGCTTTTCCTGGTATAGTTGACAATTAATATTCATTGAATGAATTTTTAGGGAAAATATATTAGAAGTAAATATATCACTGGTTGCCTTTGAATGGTACATGTTGGTTTTGTAAGATTTCCACAAAGTTATAAATAAAAGGCCTCTGTATCTTTGTCTATACTTTGGGCCTTTACTAGAGAGGAAAAAGCAGATGTTATTTTGTGACTTTGGAGTCTTGTTCTTTATACTGTACAAACCAAGATACCTTGATATATTAATATGTACTTGCTTCGTAATATCTCTGAGTTGCACAGCTCTAGGGGGCACTTTTACATTATATTACATTATGAATGGGGACTTGTAAATCAGTGTGAAGAAGAGGCTTTTCTTTTGGTACCAGTTTTAGGTATAGTTTACCTACAGCTGTGTTTGCACTTCTCTTCTGACCTACCTACAATTTATACGTCATCTTGCTCTTTATCTTAGAAAGTCTTTCTGTATTTCTCTGTTTTTGTCATATTTTTAAATAGGTTACCCTTACTTAGGATATATATATATATATGTATTTTTATATTCTTTAGCATAGTTTTGACCAGTATTAACTTACGGAGAAATTTAAGATTTTCTGAATTCTCAATATTCATCTATGACAATTCTGGGGCTGGGCATATGATGAAACCTTTTTAGTTTTTTATTGAAAATCAGGTTTCTGTTTTCAAAAATTTAAGATAAAACCGTATATCTTCGAGGTAATGATTTAATAGGCTTATTACTTTGAGGTTCTTAAAGTACAATTTTCAAAGAAATACTAACTTGAGTGGCTTATTATATTTATATTTTACTCATCCTTTATATGAACATTTTCTCACCTAGAAATGCTTTTTACAATTTTATTTGTTTCTATTGTTTTACTTCTCTTTTTAAGGTGTCCTTTGTTAATATTATTTCTTTTGTATCTATAATAAGTTTATACCAACTTTTTTAACAGATAAAATCATTCGGCACAGGGCTTGTACCCTGAAGGACACTGCACATGCTATTATTGCAGCTGAATTGGATCCGGAATTTAATAAACTCTGTGAAGAAATTAAGGAAGCAAGAATAAAAAGAGGTAACTTGTAGCAATGAACTTGCTACTGAAGCCTGGTGTACTGTCTTCAGACAGTCTTTAAATGATGTTTCTTTAGGGTTGCTGGTATTATGAAAATAATATTAATATATTTGAAGGTATAACCTTTAGTTCATTTCTAATACTGTGTCATGTAAATTCTCAAAGATATTTTAAAACATTACCTTCTATGAAAGTTTTAGTGTGGTAGCATATATTACAGAAATAAAGTATTTCTCAATGAACTTTCTTTTATAGGAGTATATCTTTTTAAATCATAGATTTCTATTCTTAGGGATTTAGATATTAGATATCTAACATCTTTTCGTATCTAAAAATGTTTTAATTTTCATCAGTTTACATCCAATACTGGTACTTTTAAAAAGTACTTAATGGTACTGTTTTTTTCCCTTCCTTATGAAAGTTTATATGCAATTTTGTTATTAGAAACACAGAATTAGCAAATGTGGTTTGTTGATTCAATTTATAATCCTGTCCTTGAGAAACTTACATGTTAGTAGGAAAGAGAGAACTGTAAAACAAATTAGGTATGGTGTGATATATGCACTGGTTGAAGCATGTTCAGAGAACAGAAAAGAGAGACCTCCTGGTAGGGAACCCAGTGCTTTGATCAGAGTTTGAGGAATGAATATAGGAGCCTTCTCTGGTGCACTAGGAGAAGGGAGTCAGTGACAAACTAAGAGGAAGTATTGCCAACAGAGCAAATAGTAGCATGTATTATGGCACAGAGGTGTGAAATAGCTTGGTGTGTTAGAAGAACTTTAAACTGTTTGGTATTGCTAAAGATACATAGAATGGTGGGAAACAGGGCTCAAAAGGTGAGCCCTCCTTAAAGAGCCCTTCTCTGACCACCTAATCTAATATAGGCTCTTGTAGCACTTTATGTTGTTTCTTTGTTGTCTCTATCCTCTTCACTTAAGGATATAAGCACTTTGAATGTCTTGTTTATATTATAGGTCTACTTCAGTCCTAAGAATGTGTCTGGTATACAACAGGTTTTCAATAAATATTTGAATGAATCATTGTCATGCTAAGAAGCTTGGACTTTATCCTGTAGGCCAGTGTTTTTTGAACTGCATGTGCCTGTTACCCACGTCAGCTTAGACCTAGTGAATTAGATTCTCTAAGAATATTGAGGCCAAGAAATCTGCATTTTAACAAACTATTCAAGTGATTTTTATGTACGCTAAAGTATGTACACCATTGCCATAGGCAATTGGAATCATTGAAGGATTTTAAGTAGTGAGATGAATTGGTCAAATTGCTTTGGCAGCAAGAAATAGCATGGTCTCAATGTGCAGGGTAGGAAGATGAGAGATCAGTTTAAAAGTTGTTGGAGCCAATTTGGAAAACAATTTGGCAGTTTCTAAAAAGTTAAACATAGACTTACTACACAACTCAGTGATTCTCCTCTTAGGAATCTACCCAAGAGAAATGAAAATATATGTCCACATAAAGACTTATGCATGAATATTCATTAGAGCATTATTCATAATAACCACAAACTGGAAACAACTCAAATGTCCATCAACTGGTGAATGGGTAAGGAAAACATAGGATATCCATACAGTGGTATACTACTTAGCAACAAAAAGGAACAAAGTACTAATACACAGTACGACATAGATGAACTTCATAAACATTATGCTAAGTGAAAGAAGCCAGTCATGGAAAACCACATATACAATTCTTTTATGTAAAATGCCCAGAAAAAGCAAGTCTATAGAGACAAAAAGTGGAGCAGTAGTTGCCTAGGACAGTCATCTAAAATTACATTGCTGTAGTGATTGCATAGCTCTGTACATTTATTAAAAATTATTTATTGTACACTTAAAACAGGTGATTTTTATGTTATGTAAATTGATGGAATGATTACTCTTAGGAGGTAATATAAGAAAACTAAATATACTGCAGTGTGGTGTGACTGGCAGCAAATATTTTGAAACAGTTCATGGGAATAGGGCCAGTAAACACTGTACGTTCTAAGATGGCAGAGATTATGACTTTTAGGCAGTATATAATCTTACTGTCTCACAGTCATAATAATGTGAAATGTGTCCCTTTGTGAATTAAAATGAGTAAAAATAGGGCCTGTTTGGGGATTAAGTGTAAGCATGGACTGCCAGTATGTTTTATTTTTATGATTTTATATCTAGTTTCTTTCCCATCTTAAAACAAAAGACACTATTTCCATCAGAATTACAAACTGCCCAAGCATAATTAATGACTTTAAAACTCAGTTTTGTATTTCAGACTTTTTTTTTTAACCTTATTGGTTTATGTAGCTGGGAATATTTAAATAGATATTGCTTATCTTCTGCTTGCAGGCCTATCGGTAACAGCAGAACAAATAAATCCTCATGGTGCTGGAGCTCGGAAGACAGAATCTAGAGTTGAAGAGGCATTTCGGCACAAACAAAGAAATCCAGTGGATGTCTGGCACAACTCTGCAAATAAATGTGCATGTGAGTATTTGAGATCATGTTATCCAGTAGTGGGAACAACTGAAAATGATGTAGATATGTTAGGATTTGGGTACAAACTGAAGTGCTACCGTTTTCCCACAGCTCTTTTCATCTCTTTTCAGAGGTAAGATGCTGAATCAGAAATATATTTCTTTAACCTTATTTGCTGTTTTCTATCCGTATTCAATACTTGCTATTGTAATTGAACTAGGTGTGAATGTTTTCGGTTTTAAACTTTGGTTTTTGGATAAAGATATGGAGCCAATAGGATTTTTATTTGCCCCTGTCTTCACCTGCCACCCCTTGTATGCTATGCAGGATGTTCTCCTTATAGTGGGAAATGCAGACTCCAGCATATGGGAGTGGATGATATGGTAGTTGGAAGTTGATTTTTCTGAGAATATTTTGAGCTCAGTTTGGAAAGTTTGCACAGCCTTCTTTCTTTGTTTAGTTTTGTAAGATGTATTTAAAGGGAAAATTCATGTTTTAGATTTTCTTCATTTCACTCATTCCTGTTGATCTATAAGATTTCTAAAAGACAAATGTTAATAAACACAACATCTTCCTAATATGGTCCTTCTGTTTCACTAAAGATAGCCTTCCTTGGAAGATAAATGCTATTCTTCCGGTATAAAGGTGATAATACAGGTTCAGTAACCCTTATCCGAAATGCTTGGGACCCAGAAGTATTTCAGATTTTGGAATATTTGCAATAGACACAGTAGTTGAGTATCACAAATCCAAACTCCAAAATGCTCCAGTGAGCATTTCCTTTGAGTGTACTCCTTTGTTGGTACTCAAAAAGTTTTGGATTTTGAATACTCAACCTATATTACCTTGTCAATAAAGCTGGCCTTAATATGTTCTTTCACCAATGGCATTGAATTTGAATTTTTTTTCCTAACGTGTCTCCTTTCAGTAAGTGGCATTCATATATGAGAAAGTTTGAGAAAGGACTTAATAGTGTATCTGGTTGCCATGAGACCGATTAAAGCTATTTGGCCTAGTTGTATCTCAGATTATGACTTGGATTGTGTAACACAGCACTCTAGTTTAAAACTTGAATCCTTTACATTCTCTGCACCTGTTAAAAATGTTTACTAATGAAAATACATTGAATATTCACTTTAAGAAGCTTTTAAGTGCCTTTAAATATTAAAAATATTCTTTGAATCTACAATAGTTGAGTTTTGTTTTCTCTTACCAGTAGATGGCATACGTGACCCATCATTTTTCTGCTTTACATTAACTTTAATCATATATTTGAATATCCCTAAGGGAGAGTTGCTTTCCTAAGGTTCTAGTTTTAGAAACAAGCTCAGCGATGCTATAAAAATTGACTCTAAAGATTGTGCCTGTAAATGGGCTTTTTCACATCAGGAACCCCTCATGAAGGAAGTGTTATATTATGGATTAGGTCCACAAATATGTACTCTTACCACATTCCAGGTACTGTGAATATATAGCAGAGAGTGAAACAAAAATCCTTATTCATGTGGAGCTTATAATGATCAATTTCTCTTATTTTGCCAAAATTACTCTAACCATTAGAAATAATTATATAAGGAGGGGAAAATAGCTCCAGTTTTACCTCCCAAAGGATCAGAACATTTACTGTTATAGTATACACAGTATGAAAACATTAGGAGTAAACTTGCTCTGGAAGGGCTTTCTAGACTGTGTTTAGTGTACTACATGTAAAGTAATTGAGTTGGCTCTTGATTGCGTGGAGTTCAGACTCTGTGTGCTCTAGAGTTCCATAGCTTAGGAAAGAAAAGGGAAACGTCTTGTAGTTTTGTTACGTGGTTGGAGAATTAAGAGAGGTTATAATATCAAGAGTGGCTTTCCAGGTAGTAAAATCTAACAGCTCCACCTTTTAGAGTCAGAGCAAGCTGAATGTTTTTCTTTCATCTTTAATATGAACTAGATTAGCTTTTCAAGTTAATGAGATGTTTACAAATGCCCATCACCTAAGCCTGTGTACCAGCTTTTAACAGTAGACTGATGCAGAAATTTTTTTCTCATGCAAATTATCCTATAACCATACTTTGTAAAAACAGAAAGTGATAGGTGGGAAGAATGAAGAAACAGTTCTAACAATATTACAGTTTTGAAGCAAAAATATATTTTGAGCTAAATGACTAAATAATTTGAATTTTGGAGATGATTATAGAAACCTTTAGTAGATATATATTCTTAGGTAAGAAAGGAGTAATATTTACAACTAAATTTGTCCATTTCTTGTGAATACATTGGTGTCTTTGCAGAGACTCGATAGGGATTGAAGACAAAAAGACAGAAGAAGTTTATAAACACGCTATATACTATTGATACTGTAGGTTCACAGTAAGCAGTGTGCATATAAGAAATAAGGCTTGTTATAAGACCATATTCCTTCCTGTCTTTACGAAGCAGAAACTATGGATAAAACAATCTATACTTAGTGATTCTGTTTTTTAATTTTCTTTTTAAAATGTCTTTGCCCAATATATTGCCCAGAAACATATGTAATCCTTTTTAAAAATTAAGCCAGACTTATTACTTTTATAGCCATAGAAAAAAGTGGATCATTTTTATTCACTTTTGTATTTAAGCATTCTAAAGAACACTTAACTGTAGGATGCAGGTGTCACAAATTTCAAAATAAAAGTTAACTTTTTGTTTATTTAAGGGAAATGAGGGAGACTTGCCTAACTACTTACCTTTGATAAATATATGGGAAATTAAAAATTGCTGGATCCATTATTACCTGGAAGCCCTAGTGTCTACTCATAAAGTTTATGATGGTTACTAGCATCCAAGAGTATAGTCCCTACAACTTTTGTGGGTCTCCCTTTTCACACAACTGACCAAATATTTATTTGCAGTGTTTTGTTAATGTTGTTGTTGTTGTTGTCTTGATAGTAGAGGGCTTAGTTTTTCTACATATTCTCAAATAACTTTGTAAGAACTTGATGGTACTGACTGAACCATTTGTGTTAGAAGAGGTTAACACTTGGCTAACCAAATTGTCCATATAACCTTCATAGCGCTTTTGTCTGTGGTCATGCTTACTGTGGGTGATTGCTTTTTCTCGAAGGAGAAGCAACAGAGATTTCTTTGTGGGGATACCTGTAACTATTCTATCACATTATGTTGTCTCATGTCTTTATTTCCTTTCATGATTTAGGAGCTAATTTTTGCTGGCAAAGCATCCACCTTCCTGGTAGAAATGCAGGCTATGGCCTCAATCTTTCTGGAAGCCTGGCAGTATCATTCCCTAAATATGTATATTATATGCTTGTGTCCTGGATGTTGGAAATTAGGAACAACTATAAAGTAGGATATAGGGTAGTAGAAAAGGTTAATGCTGAGTAAACTCATATAGGAAATAAATTTTTAAAATTTTTTTTTTTTTTTTTTTGAGACAGAGTCTCACTCTTTTGCCCGGGCTAGAGTGAGTGCCGTGGCGTCGGCCTAGCTCACAGCAACCTCAAACTCCTGGGCTCAAGCGATCCTCCTGCCTCAGCCTCCCGAGTAGCTGGGACTACAGGCATGTGCCCGGCTAATTTTTTCTATATATTTTTAGTTGTCCAATTAATTTCTTTCTAATTTTAGTAGAGACGGGGTCTCGCTCTTGCTCAGGCTGGTCTCGAACTCCTGAGCTCAAACAATC
>CAUYSK010016878.1:0-11553 GCA_963575035.1 Avahi laniger | reverse complement strand
TCAGCCTAGCTCACAGCAACCTCAAACTCCTGGGCTCAAGCGATCCTTCTGCCTCAGCCTCCCGAGTAGCTGGGACTACAGGCATGCACCACCATGCCCGGCTAATTTTTTCTATATATACATATATTTTTAGTTGTCCAGATAATTTCTTTCTATTTTTAGTAGAGACTGGGTCTCGCTCTTGATCAGGCTGGTCTCGAACTCCTGACCTTGAGCGATCCACCCGCCTCAGCCTCCAGAGTGCTAGGATTACAGCGTGAGCCACCGCGCCCGGCCTAAAGTCAGATTTTTAAACAACTTCAGTTCACTGATCATAAAGATTCTTTCTCACAATAAATATTTTATTGGAGATGTATATAAAATCCAAACATTTTACCTTTTGTATCAGGATGTATCCAGGATGTTGCACAATTAATTTTCAAAGGGCAGCCATCAAAAACTTTCGAAAAGCATGCTCCCATCTTATTTATAAAGAAAGAAATTTGACTTATTTGATTAGAAAATTTTATATATTCTTAAAAAATAGCTAAGATCATTATGAAATCCCAAGCTTACTCTTATTTGCATATACTTGTGGCTTTATCCCCCTTAAAATTCACATTTTGACATAATTTAATCCCTTCTACTGATAGTCTCATATTCTTTCCTTTTGTAATCCACTATTTTAGGGCAAATATATCAAACTTTTGCCAAAACATCCATATAGGTCAATGATATAGTCTAGGAATTTTAAGATAATACTTTTTTTTTTAGGACTAACAATTATTAATGTGAAACAATGGATGATTTTATTCAGCAACATTACAGTAATTATAATTGCAGTATGACTCCATAATAGTCATAACAGACAAAAAGACCAATATTTTATATTATATATTAGACTTTTGTTGAATAAAAAAGTATAATTTATAAAGCATCCCATTCATATGATTGGTTGAAGCACCTCACAGATCAGTTCCACTGAAGGGCCAGAAAAAAAGCATTAACCTAAGCTTCCCTGGTGCCTTTTCACTGTATATAGTCCAATGTGAAAATTATTTAAGGGGTAGAAAGATATTTAACCTACACAATGAAGAGGACACAGTACTAGTCATGCCATCACATTAAGATTAAATTGGCCTTTGTAAACTAATTTGAGGACTCAACTGCCAGTAATTTATAAAAAGTGAAACGTTGCAAATTCTAACACATTCACTCAAGTTAGGTTACAGGATTTGATCCATGGTATATCCAAATTCACCTTATACACCTTTCTATTTTTTGATATCCTTACTTTCAATGGCTCAAGATACTTGATAGCCAATACACTGCTTCTTCTAAAGAGATAAAAAATGGCAAATAGTTCACATAAAAATATTCCTTACCAGCACTTTTGGGGTGGGTGGAAGGCCATTGATGGCTGGTTTCTGTGGGAAAAATAATGTTTAATACTGTAAGACCTCCTAAGCCTTAAAAAAACAAAAAACTTTAGTCATATAGAAATTCAAATATTTGAATTCTGTAATTAGACAGACTATGATCCTTACATGATAAATATAGTATTAGTTACAACTAATCACTAAATGCCTATTATACCTACAGGGAAGTCTCGCTTGTCCTTTTTTCGTGGTAACTGTGGGGCTTGTGCCGATCCTTCTGTATTTTCACTGATCAGTTTTGAAATACCATCACCATTTCCTAAAGAGAATCATGGTTAAAAGGTGAATGACCATACAAATAAGTACTTTCTTTGAAAAATAATTTTCCCTTTACTCCACTACTTGTCTCCCCTTTGGGTGATCCTTTACTGCAGAACATTCTCTACTGTCAGATGAATTATTAATAATTTATCTTTGGTATCTTTCTCTACATTCTGTAGAGGCAGCATTGCATCTTTAGCAGTGGCCTTAATCCACGAAAACAACAAATGTTTTTCCACATTGTGAGGACAAATGAAATCAGACCTACTGATACTGATATTCAAGGCCTTTTATAATTGACCTTTTTAGTTCTATCTTCCAGTATACATCCCTTAAAAGCTCACACTTCTGCCATAATAGACTGTACTTCAACCACAATTCAGATGTTCCCGCTTCAGTGATTTGCTCATTCTTACTTTCTAAGAATGCTCCACCTATTGAAGGCTCACCAAGCCCTTTAATACCCTGCAAGAGCCCACTTCCTCTATTTCCTATCCTTATCTCCCTCAGAAATCTCTGGTCTTCTATCACATACAGGTAATTATTTTAGAAGACACTTACACAAGCTATCTTTCTTAATGTTATGTGTATATGGGTATAACATCTGCTATAGACCCTGAACTTCTCGAGGGCAAGAACATGCATTCATCTTTCTAGATCCTAAAATAAATATTTAGCAAGAGATAAAATTAGGGTTGAAGTAGACTGAATCCATTATAACTCATCCATGGGGAATTAAAGAACCTTTCACAAAGCTTTAAACTATAACAGGACTGAATAAAGACAAAAGATATTCTTTAAAATAGGAACAAAATGGCTTTCTTTCCAGTTTTCACTTTAATTACCAGATCACAGTATCTAGCCATATCCACTCCCCAGTTGCTGACACTGCTAGTCATACCAATAGAGGAAGTCTCTGCTACAGGACCACAACTTGGGCTACTCTGTCTTCTGAGAATTTGGGGAGCTCTATTCTCTGAATCAGGACAACGTTTTATGGTTGATGCTTTTTCTTCATCTGGGAAGTTGTCTTCAGGGTAACTGTTTATCCTTGGCTAGTGGTACAAAGACAAAAAAGTACTTCAAAAAATGTGGATAAAAAGCAGTAACACTTAATTATCATTAGGCATCAAAGACTTTAGGGAGAGGGGGATACACCTAATTTCTTTCTTGTATATGGTTCAATTTATTGGGTTATATAAGCAAAGTAAGAGTCGAGCTACTGTCCTAACACAACTATAAATTAGCCATGTGATTTTTAATCAGCCCTAACCCAAAACTGAAAAAATTTTTGTAACTAATAAAATTATGCAATTCACAAATAACCATAAACAAAGAAACTGACTTAATGAAGCATGACTCTACTAAAATGTCAAACTGTAGTAATAAAGTGATGATAAACAATGAACTCTCTATCTTCCATTCAGTCAAGTATTTTCTCAAATGAGTAATAACTTTTGTCTTTTTCTAATAGCTATTAAAAATATAATTCTCATTAAATCTTTTTTACTATATATTTTACATCTTTATGCCCCCTCCTGAAGCAGACTGCATTCATCTAAAATATATATTAAAGAGAATTTTGAAAAAAAACCTCAAAATTATTTTAAAATTTAATTATTTATTATTTAAACACAGATTTATTATTCAAAATTCTTAAGTAGCTCACCTTAGGAGGTAGGGGAGGTGGTATTGCACGTTTTGAGGTTGATCTAACACAAAGAAAAATGTAATTTAGATGGTGATAAATGGCCATATCCTAAAACACAAAGATACTGTTAAATATGTATTAAAATGGGCTCCACTTGTACTCGCCATCAAATTGGTACTAACTGATGAACACTAGGGTAATACTCTCAGGGATTAGGGGGATGGGGGGGATAAACCCGCAACTAAAGGACACAGCGAGCACTGTAGGGGGGAAGGGCATGCCTCTAACCCTCACTTGGGTGAGGCAAAGACATAAAGTGTAACCATAATGTTTGTACCCTCATAATACCCTGAAATAAAAAAAAAAATCTGTTTATACAGAGGATATAAAAGACAACTAGATTGTGAGCACCGAGTATAAAACATTTAGGAAGACCTCTAAGATCTCATATTATATGACTATAGTCAAGTTATATGACTATAAAATAGAGATTTTATAAAGTGGACACAGTCTTTTGTACTTTACAGTCATGCTTTGCTATATTTAACATGTAATAAAAACTAATTTAAACTTACTAGTAAAAAAAATAGACTCAGAATTTCAGAGTTGGAACCCAGATTCAAACGGCTATGCCATCAAACTCTTTGTTACTCAAGTATGGTCCTCAAACCAGCAACATTGGCATCATCTGGGAACTTTTATAAATGCACCCTTTAGACCTCCTGAATCAAAACCTGCATTTTAAGATCTCCAGGTTATCGGCAGGCATATCAACGTCTGAGAAGCACTGATCTAGCCCACTGGATCCACACAGTTATCTATGGTCACCGCAATCAATCAGGAAACTTTCAGGATTCTTAGGTTCCAATCCCAAAGACTGTCTTCTATAGAAGGGCTTGGCAAATATTTGCTATAAAGGGCCACATAGTAGACACTGACTTTGCCAGGCATATAGCAGTCACAACTGTGCAACTCTGCTGTTGCAGCCATATACATACATAAACTAATGAGCATAGCTGTGTTCTAACAAAGCTTTATTTATGAACACTGAAATCTGAATGTTATATAATTTTAATGTGTAATAAAATATTATTCTTCTTTTGATTTTTTTCCAACCACTAAAAAATGTAAACATCATTCTAAGTTCATACGCTATACAAAATTAGGCAGTGGGCCACATCTGGCCCACTGGTCACCGTTTGCTAACCCCAAATCTTTTGGCCCAGTATGGGGATCCAGGAATCTGTATTTCCAAAGATCTCTTTACACAACTGCAATGCACAAATATGTTAAAAACAACTTATTTAGGCCAGTCCCCTCAGTTAATTGTTCAGGGAAGACAGGTCTAGAATATGAAGTAACTACACTGGAGAGATGACACTGGGGTTTTCTGACTTCTGCTACAGTATTTTTTTCCTGTGATAACACATCTTTCAGTATATTATCAGCACACACAGTATACTCTGATTTAAAAAAAAAAAAACAACTTCAAAACCTTAATGATTAGTACTTGTTGCTTTTTGGTAATAAAAAAAAAGCCAGAAGCTTTATACTGACAAAAGGCATAGCGCAACTTTTTTAAGAATGAAAATTAAGGTTTATTAGAATAAATCACTTTGCCTCAAATACTTTTCTTATGTAATTATGTAAAATATAGTTATTAAATTAGAAAACTTACTTGCCAGTATTAGCACCATCAACAAAAGGATTCCACTGTAATAAAAAGTTTGGGTCTGATGACAATCCCTGTGAAGACAAAAAATATAGTTTAAAATGTTACTTTATAACAGATATTAAGGATTTTATTTGATTGAAGAAACTATTCCAGTGTCATGCATATTAATAATTTTGGCATTTAATCAATTTTTTAATCTCCAGCTAGATTAGCTTTGTCATTTGACATATTTAGGTCAATGACTCATTATCAGTTGACTTGAACTTAGGAAATTCCATGAACATACTAAATACAGCTTCAAATGTGACAAGCCCTCTTTATCAATATGTTAGTATACTGTGAAGCAAAAGAGGAAAAAAAAAACAACCTTGAATTATCTGCATTACTACTCCATTTATATGGAGAACTAAATATTATATTATTATCATTAATTTATTGGTACTACTGCTTTCCCCTATTAGCATGGAAACTAAGGATTTATTACACAGCAACACATAGAGTAAAAAGAACACTACTTCCAAATGTTAAGGATAAGGAGGTCCATTAACAGAAGAGAATTACTCTAAAAGGTAAAGCTTAAAAATAAAATAGATGTTAAGGTAACTTCTAGGCTAACTTTAATAATATCTCATTTTATTACTTCTTTTAGATAAGCAAAGGATTAACTAAATAGTCATCTCAAAATCAGAGCAATGGTTAAGAAAAGAAGTTATGTTAACAAATAGCATGGTGGTGCAAGCCTGTAGTCCCAGCTACTTGGGAGACTGAAGTAAGAGGACGATCACTTGAGCCCAGGAGTTTGAGGCCAGCCTGGGCAACAAAGCAGATCCATCTCAAAAAAAAAAAAAAAAAAGTAAAGAATTAAAAAATATAGAATTTACCATAAATTTAACAGAATCAATAAGAAAAAAGGTCCTGAGAGCTTAAAGCTGAGCATCAAATTCCATGTATTTAATAATGTCACATAAATCAAAAGACTCAAGAAGGTCAAAATGAATGGTTGAAATAGTGTATTATGTTGAACCCTAGTCAAAATACACCTAACTATAAACTTCTAAAAACTTTAATATGTGAAAAAATTATTAAAATTGATTCTTAGAACAGTACATTACTTTGTTCCCTAATCAAAGCATACATAAGTTTTCTCAAAAAAAAAAAAAAAATTTTTTTTTTTGAGACAGGGTCTCACTTTGTTGCCCAGGCTGGAGTGCAGTGGCCCATTCATAGTGCACTGTGACTTCCAATTCTGGGCTCGTGCAATCCTCCCACCTCAGTGTACAGAGTAGTTAGGACTACAGGTATATGTCACCACACCTGGCTAATTTTTTTAGTTTTTGTTGAGACAGGGTCTCCCTATGTTGTCCAGGATGGTCTTGAACTCCTGGCCTCAACTGATTCTCCTGCCTCAGCCTCGCAGAGTTCTGGGATTACAGGAGCAAGCCACCATGCCCAGCCTAGTCTTCTCAAATATTAATGTGAAAAAATTTTTTTAAAAGTCACAATTCTTACCATTTCATCCCGTGCTTCTGTTTCTTTTCTCAGAGGAGGTTCAAATTGTAATTTGTCAACTGCAAAATATATAAGAGATATTTACAAACTCAGCAGCTTAAAGGGCTAATCTCGGAAATGTAATGAGAAGCTTGTGTTTTGTTGGGGGACGAGAAGAGGGGAAAGATGAGAAAACAAAAATCTCTTATTTATTTATTTTTACTATAAGATAATTTAGGTTTACCAATACAAGGTAACAATCTGGGATCTTCTTAACATCTCTATGTAATTCTTGGTTGGAATTAGGAAATTAAACAGTACTTTTTGCATAAAAGAGATTTTTAAAAATTCATGAAAAGTAGATGACTAAGGAAAAGTTTAAGGATTTTCTCTATACTGTAGACTCTGTTTTGAGACTAATTTAAGCTACAGCTTCATGGCAGAGATGAACTAAGAAAAATAATCTATATATTATTTAAAAAGAACAAATGACTTCTGTTAAATTAAATGTTACAATGCTGTGTTCGAGGAATCTAATATCATATTTTGCTAAATATTTATTTTATTTGGCATGGTCAGACTGATTTAGAATTATTCCAAATATTCAAAGAGTAATCTCTTTTATATGAAATATCCCAAAAGGATAGTTTATTACTCATTACAAAGTATGTAGAATTTTAAAATTCTAAAATCTAATGTGACTAAAAGGCCAAAAAATATTTTTAAATACTCATACTTGCATCATAGAAATGCAAGATTCCAAAATACAATCACAGTAAACAAAATACATTTAGAAAGCACTTTTAAATAGGATCCAGTTATCCTTATCTCTAAAAACAAGATTTGTAAAAAGCAATATAAAGTACTGACATAATTCATCACATTAAATAAAAATACTGAGTCACAAAATTTTCAATAAAAGATTGAAAGGCATTCCATAAAGTATAGAACCTACTTTTAAAAATAATGTAAAATACAAAGCTCTTGTCATTAATGACTTATTTAACATAATTTTAAAAATATTTTAATTCAAGAACCACTACTATAATTCATAAAGAAACACTTCACTCTTTTGAGACACAGATGAGCTAAAGTTCGTGTAACAACTAGAAATACTGGCAAGCAGGTCCACAGATGCATTATAAAAGGCATAAATATGGAAATACCACTTTTTTTTTTTTTTTTGGAGACAGAGTCTCACCGTGTTGCCCGGGCTAGAGTGCCATGGCGTCAGCCTAGCTCACAGCAACCTCAAACTCCTGGGCTCAAGTGATCCTTCTGCCTAAGCCTCCCGAGTAGGTGGGACTACAGGCATGTGCCACCATGCCCAGCTAATTTTTTCTATATATTTTTAGTTGTCCAATTAATTTCTTTCTAATTTTAGTAGAGACGGGGTCTCGCTCTTGCTCAGGCTGGTTTTGACCTCCTGAGCTCAAACAATCCGCCCGCCTCGGCCTCCCAGAGAGCTAGGATTACAGGCGTGAGCCACCGCACCCGGCCGCATGTATTCTTTTTTTGGTCTCCTAGCATTAGAATATGTAGACACAAATGTCTACCCTTCTACTCTTGCTGTCAACATACTAAGAAATGAGCAAGCAGGTGATCAAACCTTCTCATAGTTGTTTCTAATTCTTTTTTCATGATATCATAGACCTAACACATCAACTAGGTGGGTTTTTATATTTGACTTAAACAACAAACATTTATTTTTTACAGTCCCAGAGGCTGAGAAATCCAACAATAAGATGCTGGTGAGGGCCCTCTTCCTGGCTTACAGATGGTTACCTTCTTGCTATATCCTCATATGGCAGAGAGAGTCACAGAGAGAAAGTGAGTGACAGAGAGCGTGCACACCTGGCTTAAACAGGTTTTATTTCAAGTTCCAGCCCAAATAATGTATAGTAGTTATCTGGAGTACTATGCTGAGGGGTGTGTAGCCAGGTCTAGCCCCATGAAAGCATGCAATAATTGTTTAGTGATATCTGCCATTGACACATAATAGGAGAGGTTCAGGACACCTTCTAAGCTTATTATAGGCCACGGGAACAAGAACAAATCACCTCAAGAGAGGGACAGAGAATGAAAATTAAAGGATGAGAGTAATGATTTCATTAACCTGAGTATTCTGTGCCTATGAATTTTTGGATAACTGCATTCTTTCCCCAAAGTACCACATAATTCTGAACACAGTGGCAAGGGTTAGCGGACAAAGAGGAGATGGGACTTTATATCCACTTTGGCTGGAAGTCTCATTATACTTGGAATCCAAATTTAAAAGATTTTCCTTTAGTAGAGTGCCCTGATGTTTCCCTGATAACACAATGAAATATAGCCCACCCCTCACTAAGGCAAAAAAGCTTAGGATATTACTATTTAAATACTTCATGCTCAGTATTACTTGTATTAAATATGCATAAAATATATAATTCATAAGACCTTATATAAACACCATTTTTTTTGGCACCTATCAATATCCTTGGTGGGCAGCTATTTTCTTATGTTTACCTAGGTGATATGACCTAATTTTCATTCCTGAGGGATCTGAGCTCTCAGTTGCCCTACCTGTATAGAACCAACCATGAAAAACCATAGCCTATACTTTTTTGCCATTTTTGCCTGATCATCTATTGGGCCCCAAATGGGCAAGTGTCAAACTTAACTTCCAGACACGAAAGGTACGAGTAAGTTGCATTACAAGAGTCTGTCTTGATTTGCCTCCTATCTTACTGTTATATTTCCCTCAACCTGTACCTATAATCTGGTGTAGACTTCCCTATGACCAGGATACTAAGGGAAATATTTAAGCCTGTGTTGGAGATTCTGGCACTAGAGAGAATGATCTCCTACAGTGTTATAGCCTTACTTGGACCTGATCCCCTACTTCCTGAGACCTTTCTGATATTATATGCATCTGACACCTTACCTTTTCCCCTCTGGATTTTAGCTTCTGGATTTCTGTTCTCAAGGCCTGCTTTGTTTATTTTTCTTCTTACTGTGATGCTGACTCCCACCCTCTCTGGCTTTATTTATATCATTGAAATTTTACTGAAATCATCTTAATACTGACCTGCTCTAGTCAACAGTGCACTCTAAAACCTAACCACAAGGTTCGAAAGGCTCCTTGCTGCCCTCTCTTTTTTTTTTTTTTTTTTTGAGACAGAGTCTGGCTCTGTTGCACTGGCTAGAGTGCCGTGGCATCAGCCTAGCTCACAGCAACCTCAAACTCCTGGGCTCAAGCGATCCTCCTGCCTCAGCCTCCCGAGTAGCTAGGACTACAGGCATATGCCATCCTGCCCAGCTAATTTTTTCCTATATGTATATATATATATATTATTTTAGTTGTCCAGATAATTTCTTTCTATTTTTAGAAGAGATGGGATCTCGCTCCTGCTCAGGCTGGTCTCCAACTCCTGACCTTGAGTGATCAACTCGCCTCAGCCTCCCAGAGTGCTAGGATTACAGGCGTGAGCCACCGCGCTTGGCCCTTGCTGCCCTCTCTTGGTTCCTAGAAACTATACCACAGCTAATTTGATTAACTTTTTAATGCTATCATGGTTTCTCTTTTATTTTTTGCTAACCACTCATCATTTGGGAAGAAATGATTTCAGGTTACCACACACTCAATACTTAGAGTCATTCATCATCTATTATTAGTGAGCAATTTACTCTCAAGATGATCTGCTAAGGCCCAGACTAGCTAAGAAACCAGAGCCACAAAGAATTTGCATGTTAGAAAGTCTAAAAGTGTTCTTGTCCTCTTTTCAAATACAGAAGTAAGCATTCTTGATATTATGGGCAAGCATTCTAATTAATTAGTCAACAACTGTATTGTGTAGAAACATTAATACTTTGTATCCCTCAAAAAGTACTGATGGTTGTTAATAAATAATAATTACATTCACATTTTCAGTAATAAGAAAAATAATTTGATTAGAACAGATGACTGGTTTTCCACAGCTGAAGAGAAATCAAAATAATTAGCATAGTATTATAAATTTTCACTTTAGAGCCAAGCTATTTTTAGGACTCTATCCTTGCAAATATCCCAGGAAATCCTAGACCAAATAAATAAATAAAAGAAGAAAGAAAAAACTGCCATAAACAATTTCAACTGTTTATTCAGAATATGAATGAAAGATGCTTGGGCTTGGAAAAATAAAATGAGAAATAAACCAAAATGTCACTCAAAGTACTATCTACATAAAGCATACTAGCAAAACCCACAGACTAGAAACCCATTTCTTGAAGAGCAGGGACCCTAAGTATAAAACATCATAGGAAGTCCTGGCTAATTAAAAACAGTACAAGAACTTTCTGATAAATGTCATTCTAACTGGAGAAAGGTGATATCTCATTTTGGTTTTAATTTGCATTTCCCTGATGATTAGTGACATTGAGATTTTTTTCATATGTTTATTGGCCATTTGTCTTTCTTCTTTTGAGAAGCTTCTGTTCATGTCTTTTGCCCACTTTCAGTAGAGTTGTTTGCTTTTTTTCTTGCTAATTTTATTGAATTCTTTGTAAATTCTAGTTATTAGCCCTTTATCAGATGTGTGGCTTGTGAATATTTTCTCCTATTCTGTAGGTTGTCTATTTGCTCTGTTGATTGTTTTCTTAGCTATGCAAAAGATTGTTAGTTTAATCAAATCCCATTTATTAATCTTTGTTGTTTCCATGATGTCATTGGGGCCTTTATGATAAATTCTTTGCCTAGGCTGATATCTGGAAGAGTTTTAGCTACATTTTCTTCTAGAATTCTTACGGTTGCACTCTTTGGATGTAAGTCTTTTATTCAATTTGAATTAATTTTTATGAGTGGTAAGAGGTAGGGGGTCCTGTTTCATTCTTCTGCATGTGGTTATCCAATTTTTCCAGCACCATGCCAATCAATACATGAGTGGGGTATCAGTTTACCGGACTTTAAGCTGTACTACCAGGCTGTAGTAACTAAGACAGCTTGGTATTGGCAGAAAAATAGAGACATTGACCTCTGGAACAGGACTGAGAATCCAGAGATGAAATCATCTGTATATAGTAATCTAATCTTTGACAAAGCTGAC
>CAUYSK010016876.1:0-89150 GCA_963575035.1 Avahi laniger | reverse complement strand
AGAGACTCTCGTCTTAAAGTACTATGATCCCATCTATACGCAGAAATATAGAGCTTTCAAAAGGAATTTTCAGCTTGGGGCTATTGCTCTCTAACTATAGTTGATGGTCCTGATCAACCCCATCTCTGCCGAAGACAATCTCATGACCTCTGTGCAGACAATTCTGTTGAGCAATCTCCTGTGGTACAAAGAACAGAAAACACTCTCCTGCCCCGCCAGTCATTGGCCTTGAGCAGGAATGCAGGTTTTAATTCTCAAGAAGAGCTGGGAGAGTGGGGTTTACCCTTTTTCTGGCTGTTCCCTCTGTTACACTGTTTTCTTTGTAGCCATTTAAAAACAAAATTCTGTTCATGATTAAGATTATAAAACAAGAATGTAGCAGAAATATTTTATATTGAGCACAAGACTTTTTTTCTTAACTTGTGAATTGACTTCTTTTTGGCTATTGTGAAATGAACATTGGAGTATCACTAGGCTTTTCTTCATTAGGAGGAAGATATTGACTTCACTGCTAGAAACTAAAATTTTGATTTTTTTTCTAGCCTATTATATACTTTATTCATTAAAAGGAATTAATTTATTTTAATGATTTATGATAAACATGAAAATTCTTATGCAGGAGAAAGTATAAAAATTCCAGTTGTCAACATAGAAATCAATTTTTAAAAGGCTTTCATAAATGAAAACTGATACTGTTGGAAGCTTTTTAATTTTGAATTTAATTTCTTTAATAAATATAGCACTAGTCAGGTTATCTATTTCTTCTTGAATGAGCTTCAGTAGTTTATACATTTTATCTAAGTTATCATATGTATGGACATAAAGTTATTCATAGCATTTCCTAATTATTCTTAATTAGCTTTTTAACATTTATAGGATTAGTAGTAACATCACCTCTCTCATTCCTGCGATTAGTATTTGTATTCTCTTTCTCTTTTTCTTGATTATTCTAGCTAGAGGTTTATCAATTTTATTGATCTCTGAAAAAACCAGTTTTGATTTTTCTCTGTTGTTTTTGTGTTTCAATTTCATTGATTTCTGCCCCTATATATATTATTTCCTTTTTTTTTTTTTTTTGCTTGCTTTAGGTTTATTTTGTTCTTGTCTTTCTACTCATTTAGGGTGGAATTTAGATCATTAATTTAGGAGTTTTCTTCTTTTTTTTAATATAAGCATTGATGTTACAAATTTCTCTAAAAATACTCCTTTACTTCCATCCAACAAATTTTAACATGTTATCTTTTTGTTTTCATTCAATTCAAAATATTTTATGATTTCTCTTGTGATTTCCTCTTTAAACATGGGTTATATAAAAGTGTGTTTAATTTCTAAATATTTAGAAAGATATATCTTTCTGTTATTAACTTACATTTTAATTCCATTGCAGTTAGACAACATGCTTCATATGATTTCAGTTGTTTTAAATTTGTTGAGGTTTTTTTGACCCAAAATATTATCTATCTTGGTGAATGTTTCTCGTACACTTAAAAAGACTTTGTGTTTTTCAAATGTTGGGCAGAATGTCCTATAAATCTCTATGAAATCAAGTTTGTTGATAATGTTTTTCAAACCTTCTGTACCTTTATTTTTTGTCTACTGTTTCTATTGATTTTTGAGAGAGAAGTGTTAGAGTGTCTAATTGTAATTGTGGATTTCGTCTGTTTCTTCCTTCATTGCTATATATGTTTTTACTTTATGTATTTGAAGCTTGGTGTTTAGGAGAATTGAGCCCTTTATTATTGTCTAATGTCCTTCTTTATTCCTGGTAATAAATCCACTATGCCTGATATTAATATAGCTATTTCACCTTTCTTTTTATTATAATTTTTATTCTGTTACTTTTAACATATTGATTATCAATGTCTTTATTTTTCAAGTGGATTTCTTGTCAAAGGTATAGTTGAATCTTCTAATGTGGAAGTCTTTTTAAATTGGGTGTTTATATGTTTATACCATTTATATCTAATATATATTAGTATTATTGGATTGAAATCTATCTTACTAGAATTTTTTATTTGTACCATGTTCTCTTTATTCCTTTTTTCTCTTTCTCTGCTTGAATTGAATTGAACATTTTTTATTCCATTTTATGTCCACTATTGGATTATTATTTATACTTTTTTAAAAATGTTTTTGTAGGTGCCAGAGGGTTTACAATATACATCTTTAATTAATCACATTCTACCTACAAATAAACTTAAGGCCTGGATGCCTTCACTGGCAAATTCTGCCAAGCATTTCAGGAAGAAATAATATCAATCCTCATTTTTCCCTGACTGCTATCAAGATCTTTATTTTTAGTTCTCCCCAATTTGATTATGATGTATCTAGACAAGGATTTCTTTGAGTTTATCCTGTTTAGGGTTTGCTAAGCTTTTTGGATCTGTAAGTTTATATCTTTTGCCAAATTTGGGAAATTTTCATCTATCATTCCTTCAAATATTTTGTCTGTACCTTACTCATTCTTCTTTTCTTCTGGGATTCCAGTGATACAAATGTTAAAACTTTTGGTGTAAAAGAAAAAGGAAAAAACTTTTGGTATTGTCCCACAGGTCCTTGGAGCTTTGTTCCTATTTTTTCTAATTTTTTTTCCTTTATGGTCCAGAGTGGACATTTTCTATTGATCTATACTCAACTTCACTAGCCCTCTCCTCTGGCATTTCCATTTTGCTATTGGACCCAGCTAGTGAGGGATTTTTGTGGGGTTTGTGATTCTTTGGTTATTTTATTTTTCAGTTCTATAATTTCCAATTGATTTTTCTTCACACAAAACTCTCAGAATTATACACTAATGAGGGTAAATTCTATTCTACTCCCCCTTATCTGCGGGGAATATGTTCCAAGATCCCTAGTGGATTCCTGAAGCCATGGATAGTACCAAAGCCTATATATACTTTGTTTTTTCCTGTACATACATACCTAAGATAAAATTTAATTTGTAAATTAGACACAGTAAGAGATTTACAACAATAACATAATAAAATAGAACAGTTATAACAATATGCCAGCATCACTACTCTTGCAGTTTGGGGCCATTATTAGATAAAATAAGGGTTACTTGAATACAAGCACTGCAATACCAAGGCAGTCAATCTGATAACCTGTGTGGCCACTAAGTGACTAACAGGCAGGTAGCATTTGCAGCATGGATACGCTGGACAGAAGGGTGATTTGTGTCCAGGGTGGGGACCGTGCAAGATTTCCTCATGTTCCTCAGAGCAGCACATAATTTAAAACTTATAAATTGTTTATTTCTGGAATTTTTCATTTAATATTTTTAGACTGTAGTTGACTGATGGGTATCTGAAATTGCAGAACGCAAAACCACAGATAAGGGGAACACTACTGTATATGTAGTATATTATACCTTAACTAACTTATTTCTAAAAACTGATGCTGTACTATTTGTATATCTGGGGGTGGGGATGTATAGGTACTATTCCTCTAATGTGACACTATGAGAATTTGAGTAAAATGAAACTAGTTGAAGCTAACAATTTAGACTTAAAAGTCAAATGCATTTTTAAGTATTAAAATATTCAGTGCCAAAAGTTTCTTTTGCATCTATAAACAGATACTCTAAAGCCAACCAAAAAAGCTTAATTTGTCAATACTATTGCTTACATGTATTTTGTTATATTAAAACAATAGTGATCCAGTATTTAGGAATTTCTGAAACTTGGGGATCTTTTTCAGTCTTAAGAGAATTAATACAATGACACTAAGGAAATCTCTGAGTCCCTTTTTCTCTTTAAGAGAATAAATAGCACAGCTATTTATCAACATAATAACAATTCCAGCAAAGTGTTTGGCTAGCTCCTCTCACAGATAATCAAAGGATTTTTAGATGCTAATAGATAAAACAGAAATGGAGGGACTAGTTTATCTCTTTAAGAACCAGAGCCAAAAAGTTCATTTCCTGATTTTAAAGGTAAATTATTATTGTAACATAATCTACTTATAAATAATGGGATCTCACACATCTTACAGTTTGGTTTTTGGTTTTTTTTTTGGTTTTTTTTTTTTTCGCAAAATGGAATTCAATTGAATTTCCTGGTTGATCTTTCAGAGCTTGATGACCTCCTCACTAAAATGAAGGATTTGAAATCAGAAATCTATTTCTAAGATTTCATAGCTTTAAAGCTATTTTTCTTTGTCCTTCAAAACTCCTACTAGTTATGTTAATTTTATTTGTCCTATGTAGCCATTTGACTGAAATGTAGAAAAATAATTTATTAAATTGAAAAAATATGAAGCTGTTGAACATTCTTTCAAGTATTTTGAATAATAATTCAAATTACTGTGGCTTGCTTGGAATTGTTAGGACTATTAGAAGATCAGTTCATTGATAGCTAATTAGTACATACTCTGAAAAACAGAAAGTAGAAATCGGTATTATAAAGGCTGAACTCTAACATAAAGGAGAGCCCAGCATATATAATTCTTCTTAATACTCTAAGACCACTAATTTGAGGACTCATGGTTTCTTACCACTGCATTTTTGCAGCTTTTAAGAAAGTATTTGAGTTCTATATGCCCAGGTGATTTCTAAGACTCCCAAAGGAGCTTCCTTAACAATAGAATTGGTTGAGCTCTTCTGATATTGCCTTTTCATAAGAAAAAATTCCAGCGATAAATTAACTTTCATTCTTCTTTGCTTACAGACTTCGCATATCATTTAAATGGATGGTTCGAGCTTTCTCTGGATACTTAGCTACAGATCAACTCTTGCTTTTGTGGGATAGAATCCTCGGATACAACTCTCTGGAAATTCTTGCTGGTAAGAGTAAATGCTTTGTTGTAAACACATGATATTCTTATAGTAAAGGCCCCTTTTCTTTCTAACATTCACCATCTGTAATTGGAGTTTGAGTCTACAGTTAGTGTTGTTTCTAATTCATATTCCTTTAATAGATTCGTCTGGCTTTGAGGACAAGTACTGAGGTTCTGTGATCTTGATACTTCTGTCTAACTGCCCAACACCATCCTATTCCTAGTTTTTCTTCTTGGCCCCCAGGAAAGCTCATTTTCCCTCTCCTACCCTCCCTCTCCCTCCCTTCCCCTCATTTAGTCCAGGCAGGGCTCAATCTCTCAGCACCTGTGAGGTCTGTGCAGTGGAGTGTAGATATACTTCCGTTCTATTCTGGACTCCTCAGACTACCTTAGTGTTCTGTTCTGTGCCCCTTCTCAAGTATCTAAAATCTAAACCGAGCTGAGCATCCACACATAGCTGAAATCTGAGCTCTTCTGGACCTCAGTTTACACTGAATTTAAAATTTTTCCTTTTTTTTGTTCCCTAGTCTCTGACTTCTGCCCTGGTGGCTGAGTTTCCCCTTTTAGATATTCTCTTAGGCCAAAAAATATTTCATCTTTTTTTCAGGAAGCCACAGATTCATCTCTTATTTTACATTTAAGCAGTTCTTACAACATATATATACCCAAGGCAATTGTATAATAATACACAGGGCACATATTTCTTATTAATTATATTATTTTGCTTCTTGTATGCACAGTGAACCAAGTCATTTTTATCATTGGTATTATCAGGAAATTCAAATAGTAATTGTGAGGTCTTTACAATAATAGATGGAGATCAGGAAAGTTGGCAGAATGTTTCCTTATCTTAAATGGATAGCATTATAAAATCACCTGTCTGGGCTGTTGTGGAAATAATGCTTAGTTGAAGAAGAATAAGATATGAAGATTCTGTAGGTGCCATACTAACCTATTCTTGAATGCCGAGAGGTATATAGTAATTGGGTGGCATTTTGAAAGGGAAAACTACAATAATAATAAAGTACCATGAAGATAAATGTCACCCCTAGTGTAATCAGAGAGATCACTGACTAACGTTTTGACAACTCCTAGTATCCTTCTCTCTCAGTTTTTGTTTTAAAGCCCATACAAATATGAGGCTTTAGGAAAGAATGATCTGCCCTCATTTCTTTTGGCTGAATGACAGTGATATATACAATCTAGAGGTAGAAGGAATCCTAGAGGGCTTCAGGTACAATGTATTTTAAACATTTCTGACAAGCAGTCCTTATCCTTTGTTTGAACACTTCAGTGTTAAGAGATCCCTGTCTTCTCAAGTGGCCCATTTCATTTCTGGGTAATATGGCTTGTTAAAATGTACTCCTGTTAAACCAAGGTCATTATCATGTTTTTTGTGCTCTCACATTCCCACTTCTCCCCAAAGTCTTCTATTTTCTAAGCTAAGTAGCCTTGTTTTCTGCTATGATTTCGCAAGTGACAGAACTTTAGACTTTCCACCAAATAACTCTCCTCTGGATGTGCCAGAAATTTTGAAGAGTACCGTATATAACATTTGGTATCATTTTTAAAAGACATCATTGCATGTTAAAGAAGGGGGCTCAATATAAGAAAGTACTTTCTAATCATTAGGCCTTTCTGAAAGTAGAATGGGCTCTTTAACCGTCACCTGAAGGGTCAAGAGCTTTTGTATCTTGAAAGAAATGTTGAATTAGAAAACATTGAAGGCCTTTTCCAATTTAAATTCTCTCATTCCATGCCTTATTGCCCTTTAGCAAACTGAAGGAAAAGAGAAATAAATATATACTGAATGCTGCATTTGCTTTAAGACAGGCACTTCGCTGTGAGCTCAATATATTAATAAAAAAGTTTACTGATGAATAGGTAGAAATGTAATTCACGTTATTACATCCACTTACTTTCCCTCAGTGCTTTTTAAAAATCAACAGGGGACTGGGCGTGGTGGCTCACGCCTGTAATCCTAGCTCTGTGGGAGGCGGAGGCGGGCGGATTGTTTGAGCTCAGGAGTTCGAGACCAGCCTGAGCAAGAGCGAGACCCCGTCTCTACCTAAAAAATAAAAAAAAAAATAAAATAAATCAACAGGGAAAAATTCTAGAACATCTAGAAGTAGAACTGGACTAATGGAAACTTTCCTACCGTGGGATTCAGATAATGAGCCACGGGGTCGATAATTTCATCTAGATGTGTAAAAATTAGTTTCGATTATTTCATACATTTTTGGTACGAGTATTTTGGGACCACCTTTTTTGATCAAGTGAATTATTATATAGTCTTTAGAGATATTTTAGTAAATATCACTGGCTTTAATTGTGAATTAGAGCCTTTTGAAGAACATTTTAAAGCAAAAGTGTCTTAATGTTCTTGATAGAGTTGCTTAGAATTATAATAATGAGAATAGTTTAAAAGACCAAAAGAAAATAGAGTTTCTACATTTCATATGAAACATAATTTCAGTTGCAAACATCCCAAAGTATAGATCTTTTCTCCTTGGCAAACAAACCTGTTCTGCGGAAGGGCTGGGCAAACCAAACATGAAGCAGACGGAAAGGAACTTCTGTGATGTGACACCAAGATAAATAAAGGTTATGAGCACATAAGCATTTTGGATGCTGAGGTCAATTAGTGAACTGCTCTTTTCTTCCCCCTCTTATCTACCCTTGGAAGAACAGTTTCTCACTATGTAAAACTCTTTCCTGCCACAGCAGAGTATTTGGTCAGCCTGTCAAGCTTCCAATGACTCTGTTCAGTTATACACAAAAAAGAAAATAGTGATTACATTCCTTAGTTTCTAAAATGTCTCCACTGTACAAAATATGATTCCAGATACTAGGAAGCTGTAAAAAATTGCCGGTCCACAGGAATTGTTTTATGACATTCTCGTAATCCTGAATTACAAGACTTTAAAATGACTTTAAAGTAGTTACGTTTTCTCCTTTTCAGTTAAAGAGTAAATTCTTTGTCCCCAGATCTCTTGTATCTCTTGTTACATATTGAATAATTCCAGTTGACTTGACTTTTTAAATTTTACCACTACCATCTTTTTTTCTCTGGACTTTTTCTCTCTAACTAGTTCTGATGGTTTTTTTGCCACCTTATCCCCTAGAAAAGTACCTGTGCTTCTGAGTCACTGGTTGTAGTCTGCTTCTGTCTGGGGAAATTAAGAGGTCTGGCTCCTGACTTCTACTCCTGAGGCACAACTACCCACGTGTCAGAGCCCAGGACCGCCATAACATCATCCTTCATGCTTTCTCTGGAAAACCATTCTGAGGAACAGCAGAGGAGATGACTCTTAGTAAAGCACACAGGTTTTCACGTCCTGGATGAGTCATTATGGCTTACCTTAACAGTGTTTTCACATGTGGTTAGAGGCACAGTCTCCAAAGCCAGGGTTGAATATCAGCTCTACTATTTTCTACCTGTGTGTCTCTGAACATGTCACCCAACTCAACTGTGCCTCACTTTCTACATTAGTAAAATGGGTTAATAATAGTATTTAACTCATAGAATTGGTGTGAGAATTGATTGCATTATTCCCATTATGAAAATGTATTTTTTAAAATATGTATATTTACAGTAGGTATGTAGTATACCTAAGAACTGATCTTCAAAATAATTTTGAATATTTCTTACTACCAATTTACTAAACTTCAATGACTTGTTGTAGGGAATACACTATCACTGATGATGGAAAAAAATAGGGAGAAATCAAGAGTTACTTCCAGGCAGGTACCGTCTCCTTATCAGTGTCACCTGCCTCTTATGTGGGTCCTTCTGTTGTTCATAACTCATTCCCTCACATGGAGTTTTATGGTAGATTATATCAGTATTGCATGTTAACATTATTTTTTGATATGCATATGTTTAATGGAAACAATAATTCAAGTGTTGCTTTCTACTTAATGTATATTATTAGCCTACAAGGTATTCTATAATGGGTTTTTCTCAAAGTTTCAACTTCTCTTTCCTGTAGCTAACATCATTGTAAATGTCAGGATCAGTCCCACGGCAGCCCTCCCCACAGATGTATCCATTTGTGACATTCTAAAAAAGTCAACGTTGCATATAAAAATTAAAATATACAAAACATTATAAAAACATTTTTTAAGAAAAGGTTTTAAATCCGTGATCTGTCAGGACACGTCCTTAATACATGTGAAACATGATCTGATATATTTAAAAATTTGGTCTTTGTGTAACTTTTCAGAAGCCTCTCCATTGCATTAGTAAGAAATACCTGTATCAAAATAAACTTGAATTTATATGCCAGTCATTATCATTAGATCTTCATGCCATGTTAAAACTGTTATAATTTAAGTTGTAAATATAAATGAAACAATTTATAAAATGGCTTTTTAAAGACCATTGATTTTTCCTTTTTCCAAAAACTGTGGTATTCAGTTTGTCTAGCCATCAGGAACTGTTCTGTGGAGTAGAGAATTTCCATTCATCACTAGACCTTAACTCAAAATGTGGGGCGTGGTCGGTCATGTAAAGCACCGGTTCTGAGCTTTCATGTGGCGGGCTGATGAGTAGGCTGGCAGGTGAAATAGTGTTCATTCTTTTCCAGTCCTGGCAGCTGCCGTGTTTGCTTTCCGAGCAGTGAACCTGATGGAGGTGACATCACTGGCCGCAGCTGAAGTAAGGATAAGTTTCACTCAGATGGGATGGAAATAGTTCCTGAGAGATTGCCAGGCTCACTCATTTTAGTGTCTGATGCATAGGACACACATTGCTTGTAGCCAAATTTTTTAACTTGGGTAAAACCTGTACGTTCCAAGCTAAGTAACATTAAGTAATCAAATTTCCTTAATTACTTGAAAACAATTTTCTTATAAGGGATCATAAACAAGATTATTATAGGAAACCATTATAACCATTATGGGAAACCAGATACCTAGTAATTTTCATAGGAACTGCTAGGACTTCCTTACTATTGCTCACATCCATGCATTACGCTCTCAGAACAAAGAAAAACTAGTTGGGAGAGCATGTGTTTGGATGATGTAGTAAAGATACATAGTGGTGCTTTTTAATTGCGAGTTAATTATTTAAAGCTGATTTCTTTTTAATGGTATCATTTATATCTGAAATAAGGTTCAATTAAATAGTGCTTACCTTATTACTCTATTTGCTATCTCTCATAGAAATGTAAATTTTATCCTTAAAATAGCTGCCTGCATTCTTTGTTTAAAGGGAAGAGGATGTTTATGTATCTTGCAACTGAATAAACATTAGTTCCATCTCAAAATTATTTCCTGCAGTTACTCCTTACACTAGAATAACGGGACTAGGATTCATAATGTACGTTTATTTATAGAAGCAAGTTGAAATGTTAGACCTCTTATAAACTCATGCTACCTTGTATATTTGAAGAAGGCTCAAAGCTAAAGTTCAGGTTATTTTCTACTGCACGTTTTAGCATTTTGTGCATGTACTAACATTAATATTTTCAGAAAAAAGAAGGAAAGTTATAACTTTAGTACAAAGATTTAGGACAAATCCAAAGAACTTAGAGTATGTGTTGATGCCAAAATTACATTATGATGATGTTTCTGTTGTACCATATTTCATAGACTTCACTTTGCTATTAATAATTCTTTTTGTTTTTTGTTTCAGGCAGTTCTTGCTGACCTTTCTACTTTAAAAGTTATGCCTCTTCTTCAGATTTTTCTGTTTGCTACTGTCACTTGATCTTCTTCAAGGTCACTGACAACAAATCTAGTTTTTCATTAGAAACTAATCATGAACTATGCAAACTCTGCATAAAACCAAAATTAAACTTTGCATATAAGCCAATAAAGATCATGTTCCCTCCTCGGTTAAACCTAAGTACTTTTTCACTTTTTGAAAAAATAACTTCACACCAAATATTGCATTGCATGCTGCTGATTTTCAAGAAAGAAGCAATAAACATAACTTCTGCTAAATTGAGCATACTATATATATAATCCTGACTTGTAAAAGGCATGTAACAATATATGCAATAAGAACTAAAGAGACTGTAATAAACTTCAAGAGGTAATGTAGATTCTTGCACAATTCTTTAACGTTGGTTTATAAATTTTCCTCTAGATAATGTATTGTTTTTGTCTTATAAATCACTCTTCACTCAGAGACGGGGGAGGGATAGGTTGTAAGAAGACCTGAAAAAGATAATGCTTTTAAGAAGAAATTCAAATGTACTTCGGTGTTTTTAGCAACTTTTCACTCCCCAGAGATTTTTTACATCCCTCTTCATTTTATTTCTCACTTTAAACGTTTCTACTGGAGAAATCAAATACAATTGTCTCCATCTGAAAATATTTTATTCTTCACTCCCTGAAAGTCATAAAATTATGGGGTGATGCCATTTCACTTCTCAACCTTCTATCTCTTGCTTAGAAGGCTTGACATTGCTGAGGGCTGTTGCCAGATTCTGTTACTTTGGAAATATACAAAGAGGACACCCAAAGGAGTGAAGGGAATGTAGTCAAGACCACGTCTACTTTCGCTGAAGCTTGATTTCACAAGATTTACTTCTGGGGAGAGCACTGAGAGAGACTAGAAGTAGGCAGTGGACATTCATTCTAGAATTGAAGATGTTATGCAAGGCATCAATCTTATATTGCTCTTTAGTATAAGTGAGGGTCTTATTTTATATCACTTCCTAAAGACCTACCATTTCTGTAATATGGAATATAGTACATAAAAAAGGCCAAAAACCATTGTCCTTTGATTTTAGATTCAAATTCAAGATGCTGATCACTTTACTAAAACTCTAAATCAATAGATTGATACTCTTATTGATTGTCTATAATTTTATTAAGTTTTATCCAAATGTATTTCGTCAGTCTTTTACTTTAATGGTATATATTAAGAAAAGTGTGAGGTGTAGCATAAGACTTCAAGAGGGGTGGAATTTGCTATAACTAGTTTATTAATTTGAAAATCAATATATATACTTTTATTATTCATCAGGTACTTATTGACCTACCAAGGACTAAATAATGATTTATTCTGTGATTGAGTCTTAATAAGCTCCATTTTATTGCTTTTGAAGGTGATACGGTTATAATCATATGCTTTGCCATTTTGTGTGTATAAATGTGTGTTAATTAAGAGGATGCACACACACACTCATGGCTATTGTCTCCCTCCCCCCACAACTCTGAGAAAATGCAGAAATGCTAGGAAGAAGAGTGAGTTTTAAATATTCAGGGTCAAATGTGTAGACATATGGCCATCTTTGGCTTCTTTCGGAAAATATTCATAAGCTTTTTAAAAAGGGGCAATGTAGTGATCTGGTACTCTAGTCTGGGAAATTCTGGTCCTAGCTATTAATATATATCTCTAGATAATTTAATCTCTTTTATCTGTAATTTGGTGGGGAGAGGGCAACAGACTGTAGGAAATTATTTTATCTGCTTTGTTTACCTTACAGGGTTGTGTAGGACCAAAATGAGAAAATACTATATTTGAAAGTGGTTTTTTAAACTGCAAAGCACCAAGCAAATATAAGATATTGTTGGTAATTAATTTTCTATATGACATTTTAAGGTTAAATGGCAGAAGATAATATATGAAGAATGCTCAGCTTCATTAGCATTTATATCATTTTAGCTGATAACACTATGTCTATAAAAATTGAAGGGACCATGGCATAACAGATCCTTTCATTTGGAATAGGTGGCTCTAGGCAGTAGTTCTGAATCTAAATCCCAAAGTCAAACCTGCCACACACTGTGCTGCCACCACAGACCCCTCTCTGCCATGTGCTGGTCTTGGCTGCTTATTGAAATACTGCATCTAGCTGTCGGGCTGCCTCGCACACTCCATCTTTAACCACACCTCCCCACGCCTCCTCGCTTGGCTTCCTTCCTCTTGCATCCTCCTGTGCCATCTCCGACCAACCCCCGACACCCCCTTCACATCTGCTCTGCCAGGGATCATAAGGATCTGAATGACCAGTGATACTCACATAATTATTCTACCTATGGCCGTTGGCATTGATGGTAAAATAATAGGGAAATTGTATTTGGCTCTTCTGGATTTCAGTTCACCCACTAATATAATATTTTATGACTTTATATTATATTACTTGGTAACTGAGTGATCTTTTTGATCAGAATGTTTTGGTAATGCAGGGTTCTGGCTAATTGAAGTTTCCAGCTTGTCTTAACTGCGTAACACCCCCTCACACTCAGCATGTGTTCTCTCCTGCTATTTCGCAGGGAAAATAGAGGCCGTCAGCCTTCTATTTCAAAATTTAGCTTTACCTTCTCATACTTATGTCCTTTCTTCTTGTCTCAAGTCTCCTTGTATCTAGTCTATTCCTATAGTTCTCTAAAAGCAGATTTGATTGTGTCACTTCTATGCTTAAAAAATTCAACAACTCCCCATCGCTTAAAAGGTGAAGGCCAGGCTCCGCAGCATAGCGGGAAAAATTCTTCACAGCTTGGACTGTCAATTCCTGTGCTCCCACACTGATCCATCATCCTACACTTCAGCCTCACCAGGTTCTATACTAAGCCTCAACCAGCTGTGGAGATTCATTTTGTCTCTACCAGAATGATCTTCTCTATTTTTCAAGGCCTCGCTCAAAAATCCTTTCAGTTATGAAGACACCATAGACCCTGTAAATTAGAATTAATGATTCCTCTTTCTCTTTGTTCTCATAAAACTGGTCATCCATTCTTATGGTCCTTGTAGTATTGAATGATAGTTTTTTGTGTATGTGTTCTCATTATGTCACTTTATTCTCAAGGTAATTTTCATTGTTTCATCCTGGATGTGGAAGATAGAAGAAATTTGTTCATTCGTATCTCCTGACTTGTTCAGAAATTGTTGGGATTTGTTTTTCTTAAAATGTAATTCGTCCTTTGTATCTAGTCTTCCTTCTTCCACAAAGGCTCTGATTTTTATTTGCAGACTACCCCTCCCCCATGTGCTTCAGGTGAGGCTGACTTCTACCCTCAGCACCTCTAGGTCCTGGCCAGGCAGTCACCAGGTACTATGCCTCTGGCCACAGGGGTTGCTTCAGAATATACGCAAAATCTAAGACCGGTGAGAGCTGATGATACTTGATTACTAAGCTTTGGTTTAATCTTTCAGGGAAGCTGGATATGAAAAAGAAAGGCTGTAGGGTCTGTAACTGCTGCAGCCTAGGAATGGAGAGAGTGAAAGGCTGCTCTTCTGTCCTTGCTGCTCCCCAGCTCACACTCCTCCAGTCTCGCCCCCTGGACCATTTTGTTACATGACCTAAAAGGTTTTCTTTGCAACCGAAAGGATCCCAACTGATGGTACGTATTTTCCTTTTAGGTGATCCACTATAATAGGGGTGTCATTATTGGGTACAGAACCCCTGTCTACACACTGCTCAACTAGAGTAGTATTTTTTGACTTCTTCCAACCAAGACACAACCATGACCTTACAAGGATGAATTCTTATGTTCCAGACCTACTAAACTACCTGAAGTACCTAACACAAGGTACATCTTTTGCCTTTAGCCCTTTGCCCATACAGCTGACTCTGCTTAGAATGCCTTCTCTTCCCTCTTTGCCTCTTACTTGTACCTCAAAACCCAACTCAGGTATTGCATCATCAGGGAAGACTCTCTCATGAATCCACCTCAAACCCTAAATAAACATAAGCTGTATTATAATCATATGTTAGCTTGTCTTTCTCTCTACTAGACTGTGACTCCTTGAGGACATAATTAGTTTCTTTTTTCATCTTTATATCTCTGGAACCTAGCATAATGCTTGCCCCCAAAGAAGGCTTTAATAAGTGTTTATTGAATGAATGAATGAAGTCATCTAATTAATTGATTTTACTGATGGAGGAACTTGCTTGTCCAGTGTCACACAGCTATTTTGATTTGTGGAGTTGCCTGTGGAAGTCCAAAAGGAAGGAATATTTTGAGAGGAAAAAAATGTAAATGTTTCACTAATTCAATTTTTTTTCACTTAAGTCAACTTTATTAAGGTATAATTTATGTACAAAATTGTACATATATTTTATGTAAAATAAAATGCATTTTAAGTGTACAGTTCTATAAGATTTGAAAAATGTATATACCCATGTCATCACTACCACAATTAAGGTACAGAACATTTTCATCACCCAAAACAGTTCCTGTTGTGTCCCTTCCCATTCAATCTTCCATATACACATTCACACCAGACATCCACTGATTTGCTTCTGTCCCTAAAGATTAGTCTTTTCTAGAGTTTCATGTAAATGGAATTATACATGTGTACTCTTTTGTGTCTGGCTTCTTTTGCTCAGTATAATGTTTTGAAATCCATCCATGTTGTCTGATCAATAGTTCATTCCTTTTTATTGCTGAGTAGGATTTCATTGTATGAATATTTCACAATTTATTTATCCACCATTGTTAATGGACATCCATGTTGTATTCAGTTTGGGTGCATAAGGCCTAGGGATACAGCTACTATAAACATTTGTGTTCATGCCTTCTCATGGACATATGTCTTCATTTCTCTAGAGTAAATACCTAGGAGTAGAATTTCTGGGTCATATGTAAGCATGCACTTAACTTTCTAAGAAGCCTCCAAACTCTTTTCTGAAGTGTTTCTATCATTTTATGTTCTCACTAGCAATATATGAGTTCCAGTTTTTCTAAGTCCTTACCAACTCTTGGTATTATCATGTTAGTCATTCTAACAGGTGGTTTTAATTTGTATCTCCCTAAATACTGATGTTGAATATCTTTTCATGCTTATTTGCCATTTATACATATTCTTTTGTAAAGTATCTGTTCAAATATTTTGCTCATTTTAATCAATTTTCTTATTATTAAGTAATAAGAATTCTTTATTCTGGATATACTATATGGCTTGCAAATTTTTCTCCCAGTTTATGGTTTGTCTCTCAATTTTCTTAACTATCCTTTAAAAAGAAAAAGTTTAATTTTGTTGAAGCCCAGTTTAACTATTTTTTCTCTTATGTTTGTATTTTTTGTGTCCTATCCAAGAAATATTTGGATAACTCAAGGTCACAAAGATTTTTTTCCTATGTTTTCTTCTGGAAACTTTAAACATTAGCTTAATACATTTAGGTGTGTGATCCTTTTTTTAAAATTGATTTTTGTGTGTGGTGAAAATTAAGGGTTGAGGTTTATGTTTTTAAACATGGGTATACACCATTTGCTGAAAAGACTGTCTTTTCCCTTTTACATCAGCACCTTTGTATAAAATCAACGATCATATATATGTGGGCTAGTTTCTGGACTCTCTGTTCTGTTCCATAGATTTATGCCTGTCCTTATTCAATACCACATTGTCTTGATTTTTGTAGTTTTATAGTAAATCTTGAAATCTGGTAGTATAAGTCCTCTAACTTTGTTCACATATGTCAAAATTATTTTGGCTATTCTAGCTTCTTTACATTTCTAAACAATTTTTAAAATCAGCTTTTCAATTTCCACCGAAAGAAACAAGGAAAAAAAATGCCTGCTGAGATTTTCATTGAGATAGCATTGAATCTACAGATCAGTTTGGGGACAATTGATATTGTTAACAGTATTGAATCTTCCAATCCATGAACATGGTATGTCTCTCCATTTATTTAGGTCTTCTTTAATTTCACTCAGCAACATTTTATAGTTTTCAGTGTACAGTTCTTGCACTTATTTTGTTAAAATTATGCCTAATTATTTCACATTTTTATGCTATTGTATTTAAATAATGATATTTTTAATTTCAATTTCCAATGGTTGATATATATACACAATTGATTTTTTTATATTGACCTTGTATCCTGAGATCTTGCAAAACTTACTACTTCTACTATCCTTTTTTGTAGCTTCCCTAAGATTTTCTACATATATAATATGTCACCTATAAATAAAGACAACTTTGCTTCTTTCTTTCAAATCAGTATGCCTTTTATTTCTTTTTCTTCCCTTATTCACTGACTAGAACTTGCAATAGAATACAGAAGTGTTGGAGCTCACCTCTTATTAAATGAAATGTACTTCTTTCTTAAATATGTTTAACAAATATTTTAAAATATTTATCAATGTAATAGCTTGGCAAATTTAGATATAAAACAGTAGGAGGAAGTGAGATAGAGTCAGAAGGAGGGGGAGAGATTTATTGACATACAGTGAATATAGATTAAGTTTTATGTTGCTGATCATCCAAATGGCTTCTTAAAAATCATTCTTTTAACTTAAGCAGTTGGCTTCAGGTATTATCAATACCTTTTCATATTAATTAGAAAATTGTTTTTGTATCCCTTCTTTAACTATTCTTTATCCTTAAAACTTTTTCTCTTAGATATGTGGTATGCATATATTAATATTTATTCAATAACATTTAATGCTTATTCTGAGCAAGATACTGTGCTGGGCATTCAATGTATATGTCTATTATGTGTGGTTGTTTTTTCAGTAACAAATGTGGTAAGAGACAGTATTCCCATGGAAATAAACTTCCTCACTTCTTGCTCACAGTAATGGTGCCATCCTTCCTATGGTAGAAAAAATAATGGTCCCCCAAAGATGTTTATGTTCTAATCCCTGAAAACTATGAATATGATACCTTACAGGCAAAAGGGACGTGTTGATATTATTAATGACTCTGAAGTAGGGAGATTATTGTGGATTATCAAGGGGGCCCAATGTAATGACAACTGTCTTTATAAGTGAAAGAAGGAGGCAGGAGGGTATGAGTCAGAGAGGGATTTGAAGGTGTCATGCTGCTGGCTTTGAAGATGGAAGAAGTGGCCATGAGCCAAGGAATACAGGCAGCCTTTAGAATCTGGATGGGGCAAGGAAATATATTCTCCCCTAGAGCCTCTAGAAGGAACTCAACCCTACTGACACCTTGATTTTAGTACTTTTGATCTCCAGAACTGTAAGATAATAAATCCGTGTTGTTTTAAGCCCTTATGTGGGTGGTAATTTGTTACAGCAATAAGAAGGAACTAAACCACCCCCTCTCAAATAAAGTGGATTTAACTATATGTTATATTAACTATAATGTATGACAATAACAAGTTCACATTGATTTCATCTCCTTTCTTATAAAACAGGTGATTCTACCGATCTGATTTCTCGTTTGGTTTTTAAAATGATCAAACAAGATAAAACATATAAAGGTATTTTGAAGACTATCTTTTACTACTCTGGTGCTAGGGAGAAGACCACAGAAAGTTGGGCAAGTGTGGTGGAGGAAGAGAGGTGTTAGAGGAAGTATGTCACCAAGTCCTAGTGTTCCTTCCCTGTGGAAGGATCTCACTGGTGTAATGATCTCACTGGTATAATGATCTTGGTCTGTAGCTGGCCTTCACTCCCTCCTCCCCTGGAGAAAAGTGATGATATTATTGATGAGGTTAAGAGGTAAGGGAGTGGGCATGTAAAGCCAACCTCCTTCTCATTTTTTTCTTGCGATCCAGCTGCCCACAGTGAACATATGTTCTGTAGTACTCCTCTGTTCCCTGAGCTTTGCAAAGTCTGGATTGCATGGTATAGAATCGGAGGCAGGGAGAGAGGATGACTGCAATTGTTCAGTGCTGCCTGTGACAACTAGTTCAGTTTTTAAAAACTAGTCCTTGCTGAAAAACTTAGCCACATTCTCTGGGATTAACTTTTTGGTAAGAAAGGTGATATATCATCTTCATCTGCTTTCATCAGCCTAGGTTTTAATTTTCTGTCTCAAGTACTCCAGAAATCAGGCAGGAGGAAGGGTGCTGTTTATTGGATTCCAAATCTCATTCAACTGCACAAGGAGGTTGAAGGTTGCAAGGAAGAAACTATAATGATGGGTCATGAAATATAAGCTAAAAAAGAGAATATAAGGAGGAGGTTGGTGATGGATATGGATAAAGGAGGTGGATGGATTGAAGGTCACAACAAAAAAGTAAAAGCACTTTTAAAGGCAAGTAATGTGGAAGATTAATATTTGTAGTCAGATTGAGATACATATATTTGAAATTTTGGAGATGGTGCCATTTTTGTTGATGTGAAGATGTAAGGCACAATGAATAGCTGAAGCAGAGTGGAAGAAAACATCATTGAAAGTATGAGGAAGTCAAAAAACCAAGAGTCCATGGTGTTAGATGAATCATCAGCATACATGTTGAAATCACCAAGAAGGACGACAGGAGTAGGGATAATATAGAAGGAAACTGAGTTGCAAGCTAGCTTTCCTGAGAATGCGAAGGAAAGACACAGACTACTAGTAGGTGACAGCAGCCTGGAGCGGGAAGAGTGGTATAACCAGATGGTGTGAGCCTCAAAGGAGCAGAAGGGGTTTGCAAGAGGGAAGGGGGAATAACACTCTAAAATTGGCATTGAAGGGTAAGGCTGGTGCAGAAGCACTTTAGGTATGAGAGAGAAAAAAACAACATCCATTTGAAAAGGCTGCAGAGAAACTGAGTCCCCAGGATATAGCCTGCTTTTAGTTAAGTGAGAAAATGAATAGAACCTTCAAAGAAGAGATTGAAAAACACAGGAGTTTACTGATCTCACATTGGGAATTGGGACTTCCAAGAGGTAGAGGGAAATGGTTTATTAAAAAGGGGAATGAGGGGTGTGGCAGATTAGGTCAGATTAAGGGAAGAAAGTTCAGGTAATTGATGCCTGGGGAGCTTGGAATTCTGATGGAGGGTGGGATAAACAGGGATGTGTGGATGGGCCGATCCTCTCAGAAGTTTTGAGCAAATTAAAGTTCTACTACTGTGGTCCAGATCATTTCTCTCTGGTGGGGCAGCTGCTCCCTCAGGAAGCCTGGTATGGTCTAATTATAATCGGCTGCTTCTTTAGACAGCAAGAGTTGTGGTTGTCTCTGCTCCAGCACTGTACTAGTTTGGTGACTCAGCTACTTTTTCCCATCCATTGAATTTGGTTCTCCTCTTCCCCTCGTTTGGCTTCTGCCTATTCATTGTTTCTACCTACTCATGGCATGGGGAGGGATTATTTTAATGACTCAGACAAAATGATTCCTCCTTTATAAAGGAATCACTGCAAAGTTTTCTTAAAATAGAAAACAAATTATTTCCGATATACAGCTTAATTTTCACCCATAGCACATGCACAGTATACCACCAAAGACTTGGTTGATAAGCTGACCCATGGTAAGGGAGGAGAGGAAGGGATACTATTTTTTGTATTGATGAGTTTCCTCCCCCGGTATAAGAAGACAGTAGATGAATAAGTATGTCATGTGTGAGAACGTAAAGAATATGGAAAAAACTGAATACATATATGGAAAGAAAGATAATTTGGATCTGAGGATGGATAATAGAACTTTATCCTGAGAGTGGACCTCAAATCTGTCAGACATCTGGATAATGCCATCTGGTGCCCAAGTACAAAAATGTTGAAAGGGGGCACTATATGAAGGAAGGGAACTCTACTCAACAAAAGGCCAACCCAGTACTTCAGCCCTAGGACAAGGTCAGTGGCCTCAGCCAGAGATAATGGGAACAACACCCTTCTCGACCTTCCAGACTTCTCTTACCAATATAAATACTCAGCCACCATGTGAGGACACCTCCAAGAATTACCATCAGGTCTCTTCACTCCTAAGAAATCACCAAACACCTATTCCATGTGAGAGAGGTAAGAAACCACTAAACACCTATTCCATGTGAGAGAGAAGGGGACAGTTCCTATACCTGTGCTTTGTAGAGAACCATACATATTAATTACCCATGAACTGGAGCCCGAGGGAATAGTAACCATTGTTGCAAACAAAAATTGTCATAATATGTCCATATTTTTTGTTTATACTCTACCAGACATAGACTTAAATCCCAGTTCCACCATTTGCTAGCTGTGTGACCTTGGTAAGATTACCTAACCTTTATAAACCTTAATTTCTTTACCTGTAAAATGTAAGTCAGTGCCAAATAGGTCTGGTTACTCTGAAAATTAAATGAGATAATGTATACAAAACATTAAGCACTAGGCACTTTAACTACTAAGAAGAAAAGAAGCCATTCTTACCTTCAAGGGGGTATACAAATTAATAGGTACATAATGATGCAAAAAGAAATAGGAAACTCAGAACAGTAAGACTCATCAAAAGTGCTCTGCCATTTTTAGGGTTCCATGATCAATAAACATGGGAAATGTTTTATACTGTGTTTTCCTCATGGAGATTTTTACTGCACATTGTTCCGTTACAAACTCTGAGAATCCCTGCAGTAAAACAACCTTGATTACCTTGCTTAACCCAGAGTTTCTCAACATCACACACAACACAAGCTATTAACATCTCTCAGATTTAGTCTTTCTTAAATCACAATTTGGGGAGATTTCCACTTCTATCCAAGATGGATATCATGGACTGTGTGTGTGTGCACACCCACCACCCAAAGTCACATGTGGAAGCCTTAACCCCCAGTGTGATGGTGTTAGAAGATGGGGTCTTCGGGAGGTAATTAGGTCATGAAGGTAGAGCCCCAATGATGGGATTAGTGTCCTTATAAGAAGAAAAGACTGAAGCATTCTCTCTTTTCATAAAGAAGAGGTCATGTGAGCATACAGCAAGGTGATGGCCACCCAGAAGCCTAGAGAAGAAGCCTCAAAATGAATCCTACCTTGCCAGCACCTTGATCTTGGACTTCCCAGCCTCCAGAACTATGAAAAATAAGTTTCTGTTCTTCAAGCCACTAAGTCTCTGGTATTTTGTTATAGCAGCCCAAGCAGACTAAAGCAATGGAGTAACCAGAATCAAATTTACCCTTCATCTGAAATAAATAGAAAACTAGACATACAAAACAACAGTTCCAGACATGGGACATCAAGCACTAAGGACAGTGAGCCTTACAGTTGCCCTAACTTACTGCCCGCAGAAAGTTTCCGTGATGCAACATAGGAAGAACCCAGGAAGAACTTGGTGCTCTCCCTGAATTGAAAAGATGGACCTTGAAGGCCAAGGAGGCCAAGACAGGAGTTTGCAGGACAGAATACCAGAGAAGAGAGAGATGCACAGAGAGGGAAAACTAAGGATCTGCAAGAGATCTCCCTCAACTATTCAGCTGGGACCTTTCCTCAGAGTATGCATGTGAGGTATAATAACTACCCAAAGCTGAAAAAGGAACTATTCAAAAGGATTAGAGGAAACAATTCATTGAGCCCACAGAGGGCCAGAAACAGTACCTGTTCCCACCAGTATCCATGGCTAGAATACTCACAAGGGTTTTGCCTCATTAGTGGGAAATATTAATCCTAGACTAGATGCTGTTCTGGTCCCACCTAGCAAGGCTTAAAAGCAAGACTCAGGAGGATTAACTGACTTCAAGGAACTTAACCCCATTCCAGAACAGAGCTCAAGACTATAAGAATACAACAAGGTAAAATTCACAATATTTGTCATTTCACAAAAAATTACCAGGTATGTAAAGAAGCAGGAAAATTAGACTTGTAATAGGAACAAGATCAGTAAATCAAACGGACTATAAATGACACAGATGATACAATGTGTAAACAGGGATGTTAAAGGTTTTTATAACTGTGTCCTATACGTTCAAGAAGCTAGAGAAAAATTGACCATGTTAAGTAGAAACATGGAAGATATTTTAAAAATTCCTAAACAATCTTCCAGAGAAAAAAAGTGTCTAATATGAAAAGTAACTGGATGTTTTAACAGCAGACTGGACATTTCCAAAGAAAAAGTTAGCGAATCATGAAGACATTGCAATAGTACCTATCCAAAATGAAACATGGAGAGAAAAAAGATTGGGAAAAAAAGAAAAGATAATCAATGAGCTGTATGTCAATGTTAAACAACCTAATGTACTCATAATTGAAATCTCCAAAGGAAGGAGGGGAGGATATCTGAAAAAATGAAGACAAAATTTTTCCAAGTTTGATGAAAAGTAAAACCCTCAGGTCGAAGAAGATCAACAAACCCCAAGATCAAGAAACATAAAACTAGAAGAAGACACATGATAATAAATTTGGTTAAAACTAGTAACACAAGGCCAGGCACAGTGCGTCATATCTATAATCTTAGCACTCTGGGAGGCCGAGGCGGGAGGATCATTTGAGCTCAGGAGTTCCAGACCAGCCTTAGCAAGACTGAGATCTTATCTCTACTAAAAGTAGAAAAAATTAGCCAGGCATGGTGGCACGTGCCTGTAGTCCCACCTAGTTGGGAGGCTGAGGCAGGAGGATCACTTGAGCCCAGAGCTACGGTAATGTCATGACACTCTGGCTGGGTAATGGAGCAAGACCCTGTCTCAAAAAAAAAACAAAACCCTAATGATACAGTTGCAAAAATGTGTAATCAACCTAAGTGCCTATCAATTCATGAGTGGATTAACAAAATGTGTAATATGTATACCATGGAGTACCGCTCAGCCATAAAAAATGAATTAATACCTTTTGCAATGATCTGGGTGGAACTGGAGACCATTCTCCTAAGTGAAGTATCTTAAGAATGGAAAAACAAACACCACATGTACTCACTACTAAATTGAAACTAACTGATGAGCACACATGCACAGAGAGAAGTAAAATTCAGTGGAAATCAAGCAAGGGCGAGGGAGACCATTGTACCTAATGGGTACAAAGAACTCTATTTGGGTGATGGGCACACTAACTGGAAAGCGTAGTGGGGAAGTCGGGATAAAGTGGAGATGATTAGTGGCTGCAAAAGTATAGTTAGTAATGAATAATATTTGATAGCACAAAAAAGTGACTATAGTCAACAATAAGTTAGGGTATACTTTAAAATAACTAAGAGTGGAATTGGAATGTTCCTAGCCCAAAGAAATGATAAATGCGTGAGGTGATGGATACCCCAATTACTCTGATTTGATTAATTCCCATTGTATAGCACTGTATCAAAACATCACATGTACCCTATAAAGATAGATAACTATTATGGACCCATAATAATTAAAATTATTTTAAAAAAGAAAATGTGGTATCTACATACAATGGAATACTGTTCATCCCTGAAAAGGAAGGAAATCCTGCCATATGTGACAACATGAGTGAACTTGATGACATTATGCTAAGTGAAATAAGCCAGTCACAGAAAGACAAATAGTACATGATTCCACTTATGTAAGATATCTATAATAGTCAAACTCAGAAGCAGAATGGCAGTTGCCAGGGGCTGGGGATGGTAAAATGAATAGATGCTATTCAATGAGTATAAAGTTTTGGGTATGCAAGATAAATCAGTTCTGGAAATCTGCTGACAACATTGTGCCTATTGTTAACAATACTATACTATACACTCAAAATTTTGGGCAGAGGGTAGATCTCGTGTGAAGTGTTCTTCCCGCAATTTGTTTTAAAAACTATTTAAAAATCAAGAGAAAATTAAACCAAAGTAAATAAAAGAAAGAAAATAATAAAGATCGGAGCAGAAATCAATGAAATAGAAAATAAAAACACTATAGAAAGTCAATAAAACAAAAAGCTGGCTCTTTGACAAGGTCAATTGATAAATCTCTATCCAGATCAATCAAGGAAAAAGAGAAAATTTACCAATGTCAGAAATGAGAGAGATGATGTGACTGCAGGAAATACTATGAACAACGTCATGCCTATAAATTTGACATCATGTAGTTTTAGTCCCTGTGTGTGTGTGTAAGTTATTTTGGCTATTCTGGATTCTCTGGCTGTCCTTATTGAGTCTGACTCCTGCCCAAAAACCTATGTGTGATCTTTCAGGCCATGCTATACAAAATTACAAAGGCTTTACCTAGCAGGTCTCCAGGGAGGAGACTGCCTCCCCACACCAGACTGGGTGCACAGGCAGTGCATTGCCGTCTCTGAAGGGAGTTGTAGTCGTGGACTCGGCCCTCCCACCCCAGCTGGACGTGCTCCTATGCATGGCTCCATCCTTAGCCCAGGTGCCTCCACTTGGAGGCATCTTTATTAGGGGCCTTCCACACAGGTCTTTCTCGAAGACTCTGCCAAGACCTCCTTATCTGGGTGTGGGGAGGGGACAGGACTCCAAGACATTTTTCTCAACGCTAACTACCCGGTACTTTCCATTCCCATCCCTTTCCCTTCTATCTCCTGCTGCTCCCCAGGTCTTTTTGTTTGCAAGGGACAAATACAAAGCATTGGGACAACTCCCCACATCTATGCTGCCTCACCCGACCCTCAACCAGAGCTGTTTCATGGGGAAAAAAATGGAAGGGGGGGTGGTGCTTCCTCCAGTTTGGTCTCTTGCTTGTACTATCATCGTACAGTAAGTGATTAAAGGCTTGACTGTTACTTTCGTTTTCACCTGTTGCCTTAATCAGCTATTCTGACACCTGGCAGACAGCACTTTCCTGGCTCAGCTCTTGACATTTATGAATTATGCAACCAGCTTGTCAATTTCTACAAAAAATTCTTCTGGGGTTTTCATTGGGATGTCATTGAATCCATAGATCAACTTGGGTAGAATTGACATCTGAACAATTTTGAATCTCCCAATCCGTGAATCATGGTATATCTCTCTATTTAAGTCTTTTTCAGTTTCACCCAGCGATCTTGTCATGGTATATCTCTGTATTTGTTGTCAGCGTACAAGTCTTGCACATTCTTTGTTAGAGTTTTCTCTAAGTTTCACATTTTTGATACTACTGTAAATGCTATTGTTTAATTTCAATTTCTGATTGTTGCTAATATATAGAAATATAATTGATTTTATATATTGATCTTATATCCTGAAACACTGCTAAACTCATTTATTCATGTTATTAATAGTAGCTTTTCTGTAGATTCCCTAATATTTCCTACATAAATGATAATATTGTCTGTGATAAAGATAATTTTATTTCTTCCTTTACGACATCAATATCTCTTATTTTTCTTGTCTTTTTGCATTGCTAAAACTTCCAATAAAATGTTACGTAGAAGTTGTGAGAGTGGACATACTCACAAGTTCCTAATCTAAGGAGGAAAAGATTTATTCTTTTTCCATTAAGTGTAGTGTGAACAAAAGGTTTTTCATAGATACTTTCTGTCAGGTTGAGAAAGATCCCTTCTATTCCAAGTTTGCTGAGAGCTTTTATTATGAATTGATGTTGAATTTTGCAAAAATGTCTTATCTGTATCTGTTGAGATAATCATATAGTTTTTGTCTTTCAGTGTGTTAATATGGTAAATTGGTAATTGCATTTGAATGATGTGGTACAGTACTGCTATGATTGGAATTCTTATCTCCTCCAAAAGTCACGATGAAATTTAATTGCCAGTGTAACAGTATTGGGAGGTGGGGCCTTTATGAGGTGAATAGGCTATGAGGGCTCTACCCTCATGTGTGGGTTTAATGCCTTAATAAAGGGCTTCTCTCAGGAGTGGGCTCTCTTTGCCTTCCACCATGGGGTGATGCTGGAAGAAAGCTCTCTCCAGATGCCAGCACCTTGATATTGGACTTCCCAGCCTCCAGAACTGTGAGCCAATACCTTTCTATTCTTCATAAGTTACCCAATTGCAGGTATTCTGTTACAGCAGCACAACATAGATTAAGACAAGTACTTACAGGAAAGCCAGGATATCCTTGATTCTTTCTCTTTATTTATTAGTTATCAAGGCAATGAGTTGATCCCTTATTCTTCAAGAGTGGTCAGTTCTGATACCATTGTGAACTCATTCAATCTAATGCAGTTTTTATCCTTATTGAAGCTCATGTTGCCCCATCCTTTTTTAGTGACAACCCCTTCAAGGAGGCTGCTGGAATTCTTTTGACATGACTCTAGTTATCATTGAAATCTTGCTTGCTGTCCTGTCCGGTAGGACAAGATGTTCCAAGGTTCAACTTGTACATTTTCTACCTCAAATCTGAAATCAGCCACTTCTCCAACAAGTCCTGGTATCTTTTCATGGAAAAAAGCATTTCAAGGCCCCAACTCATTACTACGAGGTTGTTACTAGGCCTTTTCAGGTGTTCAGAGATAGTTTCCAATTCAAATACAGACTTTCTGTTTTTACTTAGTGCTTTTACTTAAGCTCTTCTATATATAATATATACATATATATATATATTTCTTTACACTGATAATCATGGTTCTCAAGGATACAAGAGGTGATGGAATAAAATATCTATAATCATTCATTTGCTTTATCCAGTGATTCACATTCAGTAGTCTCAAGACAATGAAACTATCACCCCAACACAAGTTTTTAAATGTCTTTGTCATATGTTCTCCCCATTCTTGCACCATTGTTTGTAGTTACATCATAACTAAATTGTCAGAGCAAATAGCACATAATACACTGTCTTCAATTTAACCGTTTAGTCTTAGTTCTACAAGTAACTATATTGAATACTCACCATCAGTACTTGTGTCAGTCATGCTTAGTCATTTGGGCTGTCTGAAGTTCATTTTCTAGTAGATTCCTTAAGAACGGCTCTTGAGAGGAACAATAATCTCTAAAGTCTTCATGCTGATCACAACTTGTATATACCCTTTTTATTTGAAAGTAAGTTTAGTTAGATATAAAATCCTTATAGTTAGATATAAAATCCTGGTTCTTAGCCAGGCATGGTGGTGTGTGCCTGCAGACCTCATCTACTTGGGAGGCTAAGGCAGAAGGATTGCTTGAGCCCAGGAGTTGAGGTTATAGTGAGCTATGATTGCACCTATGAATAGCCCCTGCTCTCCAGCCTGGGCAAAAGTGAGACCCTATCTCTTAAAAAAATATATACTTGGCTCACATTTTATTTCCTTGAGTATCTTAAATATGTTACTCTATTTTCTTCTGGCTTAAAATTAGATGACAATCTAATTTTCTTTCCCATACAAATCAATTGCTGTTTTTGTCTAGATTTCCTAAGGAATTTTTTCTTCTTCTTTAAGCCAAATAATAAACTAAAATATGCCTTGATGTTGGTTGTTTTGTGTTCACATTCTGAGGTTCATGTGCGCTTCCAACATGTAATTTCAAATCCTTTTATTTTCAAGAAAATTTTCTTGGATTATAGTTGTTAGAATCTGTTCTGTTTCCTGGTTTTGATGTTCTTCTACAGGAAACCCTGGGGCAGGTCACCTTATGTCTTCACGTAGCTCTCTTAAGCTTTCTTATCCCTGTTTTAAAATTAAGGAAACTGAGAATCGGAAAGATTATGTGACTTGTGCAAGGTTGCACAGTGGGTAGGGGAGAACTAGAACCCAGGTCCGCTTAACTCTGAAACCTGAGGTCTTTCTCCTGGACTTGGATCCAGGAAGCTTTTTCCTGTGTTTATTTCTCTGTCTTTCCTTTATATGGTCACCCTCATGCACCCTGCAGTCTGGCTCTGCACAGTCTGGTTCTCAGACCAACAGCCCTGGCGCCACCTGGAAATGCGTTAGACCTGCAGAACCGCAGCTGCTCCAGGCCTGTGTAATGAGATTCTGAATTTTTACCAGATCCTCAGGTGATTGTCATGCCCATTAAAACCTGAAGCCCTGGTCTAGAAGAAAAATCTGAAGGTAGTTTGGATAGTATTTCTCAAACTTTATAGCATACTGGAATCCCTTAGAATCACTTAAAAATCCCTATACCCAGGCCACATGCCTGCCAACTGAAGCAGACCAGTATCTCTGGCGATGGAGCCCAGGCATCGGCATATTTTAAAACTTTCCAGCGGATTCCAAAATACAGCCAAGTCTGGGAACCAGTGCTTAAGGCAGTACTTAGTCCTTCACATTCGCAGGAATCACGTGGAGCGACGCACGTTGCAGGTGCTGAGTCAGGACATTTAGGGTGGGGGCTGAGATTCTGCATTTCTACCAAGTTCTCAGATGGTAGATGCTGCCGGTCCAAGGAGTTTCTGGAGCAAAATGAAGCTACCTGGGGCCTCCTTCAGTAATATCGGTAATAAAGGCACAATCCTGGCCTGCAAACTCCAAATAAGGACCTCTGGGAGAAGAGGCAGAGGTGCTGCAGGCTCTTATGTGGCCCTCAAGGTCACTGCGCACCCAGTGCAGGGCTGGGCAGACCCACGGTGGGCCAGCCGGCGTCAGGCTGCCGCTTTCAGCCCCTGGGCAGGAGCTCTCGCAAACATACACTTTTTTTTCTGCTGCCTGTGTCTTCGCCATCTCTCTACCTTTTCTTTTCCTGGACTTTTTCTTGCTTTTCCCGGGGTTCCTGTATCTAGGCCTCCCAGCAGAACTGGGGCACTTGCTTGGTCCCCTGGGTACGTACTTGGGTTTCAGACAAAGTCAAAACCGTGAAGTCTCAGGCCGCAACACGGAGAAACTTAAGCCACGAGAATACGAAGGGCCCTGGGGAGGAGCACCTAAGAGATGCGGCAAGACAGAACTTGATTTGTTTTTCATCCCGGCTCCATTCATGACATGCAAGACTTGGTCAGACGACTGTAGCTTGGCAGGACTCAACATGCACTGTTCTCGCTGCGGCTTATGACTTACGTATTTTCCTCCTTGGCAAGACCCAAGCACCTGTCATCAGCAGGTTGTGCGGGACGTACCTAGTGTGATGCAAGTCTGTGTTGAGTTCAGTGTAGCCCCGAGTCTTGACTCCAATCCCCTGGCCTGCGGCAGAGTCTAGGTAAGGGCTTCCCTCTGCGTGTGCGGAGGCTGAGGAATCTCTGACAGCCGTAACCGCTGTCTCTGAGGTGGTGGAACTCTTCTCAGCATTCCACTGGGCCAAAAGTTAACCTCGACAGCAGAGCAAACTAATTCCCTTTCCCTAGGCTTGACAGAAGGGAAAGAAGAGGAAGGGAAGGGAAAAACAGAGCTTAGGATGACCAGTGTGAAGGCAGCCACGTAGGTGATTCTTTAAGTCTCAGCTTCTAAGTTGGGATCATCCCACATTTTTTATTTGAGGCTTGTTCACTGACATTTTTCTAAGCACTGCATAAGGCATTTTACCACATGCCAGATAGAACTGGCCTTCAGAACATAACCTGTTTTACGCTCTGGAATGATACCTTTTTTCCTCCCAGATTCTTGAGACTCTAATTTCCTGCCAGTTTCTAACCATTCAGGAAAAGCAACTCTGAGACCTAAAAGAGTTAATGCAGCTCAGAGACTGAGCAGATTTCTCCTCTCCACTGACACCATGAGATGATAATTAATCCTCATTGTTCCCCAAAGGGCAGCTGAGGAAAAGCTTCATTTCCCAGATGAGGTGGCTTAACAACTTCTCCCAGACCATTGTTCCAGCTAGCAAGTGGCCAGGTACCCACAGTGCAACCTGTTCAGCCTCTGGGAACAGGCCTCTGGTCTCCCATGCCAGGTCTAAGTAGACTTAAGTCCCTCTCTTCACTTCCCCCAGCCTAAGAACACCTCCCTGGGGAGGTACTATTTAAATGTAGACTTTTGAGGACTAAAACAAGACGAATTTTCTGCCGTAAGTGTGTAATTGGCCTAGTGAAACCCCACCTAAGGGGTAGCTAATTAACCAGTAGAGGACCGGGAGGAAGCCTGGCAGCTCTGGAGGGAAGTTCCTGACACAGTGGAGAAGCAGCCCATCGTGTGAGACTGGAAGGTTCAGTGAGGCCACACAGGCCCTCTGGCAGCCTTAAGTGCCCAACAAATTAGATAAACTCTTAAGGCCTCTAGGATCTGGGCCCTGAACTCTCTGCTTTGGAACACTCCCAGAGTTAAGGTCCTTGCTCTCAGCTGCTGGTTTTCAGTGTGGTCCCTGGGCAGCAGCAGGAACCTGTTAGAAATAATTCTCAGGCACCGTCCCAGGCAGACTGAGCCACAGTCTCTGGTGGTGGGACACAGCAACCTGTGTCTTAACGAGCTTTCCAGGTGATTCTGGTGCGAGCTCGAGTTTGAGAACCACTGCTCTAGTGAAATCATTATTTGTTCAACTCCTTTGAATCGGGGTACTCCAGACGTAAGGGGACATTGGATCACAAAGTGGGGTTTTCAAGTCAGATTGCTGGTTCTTTATATTAGCTCTGCCACATCCTAGCGTTGTGACCTTGTACCTCAGTTCCCTCAGCTCTAAATGGGGAACATAAAGTCTCTTCCACAGGGAGCTCGTGAGTGTCTGTCACATAATAGTTTGTCTCTTCCCTGTCCCAATCTGTCTGAACGGAAGTTCACAGAGCAGGACCTACTGTCACCGGGGCAGAAATCTGCAAGACAGGGAGCGGCTGCAGCCGTACAGAATGCTGATGTTAATACACTTTTAATTAGCTTTTTTAAATAGTTCTAGGTTTGAATGAGTTTGGTTCAGCCTTTGAGTCCCGAGGATTTTTTTTTAGCAGAAATGTTTTCCCATGCTGACTTTCATCCAAATAGTTTCAAAGATTAGATTAAAACTTTCCTAAAAAGTGAAACTTCAGGTACTTACGCTCCTTTTTTTTTTCTTTCGAAGAGAGAGGAAGAACAGATCATATATGACTTGATTCTTTTTTTTTCTTCTTTTTTTGGTATTTGTAATTCGGGATTAGGTAAATCCAACAAAACTTATTCAAAATGATTTAATCATTTTTCTTTTAAAGCAGAACATTTTTTACTCTATCACATATTACATTGCTTTTTGCTTATAAAAAAATATGACTTTATAACTGAAATCCTAGAGAATATAGAGAAACATGAAGAGGAAAGAAAACACCCATATCTGACTACTCAGAGAATCGCTGGTAATGTTTTAGTACATTTCTTTGTGACTTTTTTTCCGCTCACGTGTGTAATTATTACTATGTATCTATATTAAAAATATTTTAATGGATCATACTGTACTGTCGTGATCACCCTGCAAAAGCAGGATGGACGCCCCCACCCCGATTTGATTCAGATGCCAACACTGATGCCACACACACGCCAAGAGGATATGGAGAGGTGTGTTACATAGTGATGCTTTCTGGAGAGAGCAGAGCAGCACCCTAAGGAAGTTCAAAAGTGGCTCGAGAAAGCGGGGAAAGGAGACAAGCCGGGGGTTTACTGCGCTCAGAGCGGGGGGCTGGGATGAGGGCTCCTGCACGCAGGTGAGGCCCTGCATGGTTTGAACTCCCCCCTGGTGCCAAAGGAGGTTGCGCCTGCACTTCCTTATCAGCTTGTCCCGATGTGAGGCTTGAAAGTTGTCAGCAGCAAACATCAAAAGCAGATTTCGACTCTTAATCGCATTAGTTTTGCATCTTTGTCTTAAATTTAGCATTGTACATTCTATGCTTAAGAGAAAAAGCTTAAACCAAAAGCTATATTGTCAAACGAAATTTCTTTTGACATTGGCACTTTGTGGCTATGCCAGTGTTCCTCGCAACTAATCATTTATTCATATTCTGGAAGAAAAGGACGTATGGATTAAAAACATTGACTTTGTCTCTTATAAAACAAAAGATCACAGAAGAAGAAAATATATTATAGTATACTATATACCTTAAAGGTTTAAGGCAATGTGTCAGTAAATTTTCTTTGAAATAGAAACATGGCTTGCTTAGGAAAGAGAATTCAGATAGTTTTCTTGTCGTGAGTATATTTGAATTTTTTACAGTTACACATGACTCAACTATACTGCAAAATGACTGCAGATTGTGAGTCATGTATCTAATCTTCTTTTAAATATTGATCCTAAAGAATGTACATGCTTATAGTCTTACAGTTGAAGTCCACACCTTGTGACAACAAAAGACAAGTCAGCTTCAAACACGGATCGTAACTAACCGCGGGGCTATTTTTTCCATCTGTAATAAAGAATGTTCCAGCATCTTTAATGACCGAAGATAATCCTCTGTCGTCATCTTGTGCATCTAGGTTATAAAAATATATACACTGCTTTGAAGAGAGGTTCTGGTCCACTGATGTCAAGCGAAGGTCAGATTATGGAAAACTGGCATTGTTACAACAAGAAAGGAAGCCTGCTCATGTTTTCTCTTGGTGTTTTGAATAAAGAATCTCACTACGTAGTTTCCAATTTGAAGATTTAATTAAAGGCATGAGGAGGGATTTATTCAGTGGCAACGACTTACCAGGCATCAGAAAAGCATCTATCGAAACGCATGAGGGAAACCGTTTGGTTTCAGACTGAAGATCTATTGAAAAAATGTTTCGAATAGATCAGGAAGATCAGAACAATTTGGAATGTCTTATTTAGAGATTTTTAAAAAGCACTCCTTAAAGAAAGATATTTGGTAGAAACACTAGCCAATCCTATTTTTTTACCTTTTATGCAAAATAATTTATCATCTCTGAGAAATAAAGTGGGCATGCTTTTTGAACTGAAGTGTAAAGATTGGCAATACAATGTCAAAATAATAGCTAGATGGGGGAGATATAAGAAAGGAGGATGGGGGCAGGGTGAACAATTGAGAAGGAATGCTCTTTAGTTTTGAATCGAGAGAAATGGGTGCTGCTAATGCTTCCCCTAAGATGTACGGCTCTCTGGACTGTGGCAGGAATGTCCCTGCAGCATGCCTCCGGCTGCCATCTCCAGGAAACCCTTTCAGTTTCTGCGCTGGTCACCTGGGAACCAGGTCCGGTGGAGGTCACACTCCTTCCTCCTGGAAGCCTTGTGTGCTAATCTCATTGAGATTTTGGGCCACTCAATAACTTTGGCTTTAAATCGCCTCTCTAGTTTTCCACCCTCAATAAAAACTCCTTGATCCTTACTAAGTATAGAGAGTAACTAGAATGAACTCGTTCACAGTAAGCTATAGGTAGAGAACCTGTCTCCCTTCTCTGCCCAGGCCGAGACAAAGGCTGTGGTGACTGACGGCATCACAGCACAAGTCACAAAGAATCCCAGTGGATTCTCCCGGGCTCCCCGCAAGTGGGTCCCCTAGTAAAGGATCTCGGAGACTCCGTGTTTCATAGGTCCAGCAGTGGGAGGGCAGTGAGATCAAAGATCGTTGTCTGGGCCTCTCACCTCCCAGGCCCACAGCCATCCTGAGCCTGCCTAAGGCACTTGGCAGGAGCCCGGGAGCCCGATCTCTGCTCCCCGGCTCTGGCTACGTCATCATCACTTTGTTCTCCAGGCTACGGGCAAATGCTGGGCTAGCGAACGGCTGGGCAAACCACCCACTTGCAACCTAGAACACAACAGAAACCTCCTTAGGGACATCCCCAAGTCATTTCACAGTTTCTTTTGACATATCCACGAGACATTGCCAAGGGCTGTCTGTCTATTCTGCTTTCCGGTGCCTGGAGAGCTCCCACGCTTCCAGCCGCTGGGGAGCCAGGGCTCTGTGCGATTATGTTAACTCCTGGCCCAGAGCAGGAGTTCTGTGGTCACTCCAATTTAAAATGGGACCCACGAATCTTTTGAAAACATAAGATCTTAACCCTAGACTACAACATGTTTGAGTATCCTTGTATCTTCTGGATGGTAAGTTCATGTTCTAATACTGAGCACTTTCTGAATTTATAAGAGAAGAAATCATTCTCTGCCTTGGGGAACACTGGCTAATTATTTTTAGGGAATTAAAAACCGCCTCGACATAATTCAAGCTAAACCCTAGCTTATGTTACTCCCAATATTAAAGGGTGAGCGTTGGCCATGAAAATAATGGTAGCAATAGCCACAATTTATTAGCACCCACTTCATGTCGCATGCTTCCTAGACGCTGTGCCTACATCCTCCCTAGTTCTCCCAACACTACCAAGAAAACCACTTAGCATGTTTTAAAACTGACGCTTAAAGTGTTGAGGGGATTTGTCGTAGAGGCAGTTCGAATCCAGGTGTGTCAGCTCTTTATGTCCCTGCCCCTCTAGCTTTAACGTCATTTTGACGTGGCATCGGCAATTTTTACAATCCAGTTCAAAAAGCTTATTTCTCAGGGATGACAAGTTCACTAAAGGCGAACAACAAGATTGCCTAATATTTCTTCCAAACAGCCTATTTTTCCTTTTTTAAAAAATAAAAGCTTTTACAATAAGATAGACCCTGCTGAACTATGCAAGAGATTTCAGAGACTAAAATGGCACCCGAGAACTGTAAGAGCACAGAATTGTTTTGGCAGGATGGAGTCCAATAGGGTACATAGAGCAGATAAAAATCTGTCACATAGTTAGCACTGAAGAACGTTAACTATCACTACAGTGATGATGATGATGACATAGTTATTGCTCTCAAGAAGTTCTCAGTCTAGCGGGGGAAGCTTTCAGGTAAACAGATGGCCATAGTACAGTGCAGTAAGAATAACACGCGAAGTGTGACCGGGACCGGAAGGGGCAGGGGTGCGGAGGGAACCGCGGCATTGTGCGCACACTGTGTGTGCGGAGATGACTGCAACTGCAGCCGCCTGCCCGTCTCCCTGTGCAATCAGGAGTAGGTCCGAGTTCAGACAGCTGCTGCTTTTACCACTTCCTTGTCTTCGTGCTACACAGCACCGGGTTTATACCGCTTTGGATGCCGAACATCTTGGATTTGTATTCCAGTCATCAGAGGTCCCATTGTAACACAAAGGGGCAGTCAGGATGGAAAGAAAAGGAATTACGGTTGCTTAGGAAACTGAATGCCACGCTTCCTGTAATTACAATCTCAAGGCTTAAGTTCTGTGCTCACTACAGGGTTTTGACAGCCTTCTGTCCTTGTCAGAAGGTTTTGAAAGAGTTTGAAATTAGAGTTTCTTTGTGTTCCAGGAGACACTGTCTCAGGACTCTGGCAAAAGGCCCTTCACCTGTTGACCTTTCTTGAACGGCCACCTCTAGGCCTGGTTGCCTGAAGACATTGCCTCTTGGCTCCTGGTTCTCTGGGGACAAGGTTGCCCATAAAAGCGGGGTAAGCACTTAATCTTTAGCCAGTTGTCAGTGAACACCCAGTGTCCTCAAAGCGCTGGGCTAGGCTTTGTGAGGGACACCCAATCTCTGTCCTTAGAGATTCCAGTTCGGTTTAAAAAGTAATGCCTGCACTAGGAAAGGAGAAGTGCCACACCGGGCCAACATGGGAGGGCTCCAAACACTGAGTGCCACAGGACTTTGCAGGAGGAGAGGGTTGTCCTGCTGCATGCTGGTATTTGGGGAGTGGGGACAAGTGGATGGGTGGATGGCCAGTTGAAAGGCTGGGAAAGGTGGACGGGTGGGTGGATGGATGGGTGATGGATGAATGACGCGGGGGTGGCCACATGAGTGCAGCAGCAGCATTGCACGGTAGCTTTGAGGTCATTTAGACAAGAGTTGCTGTTCTGTCATTTACTAGCTACATGACCTCAGGAGATTTAATCAAACCCGATTTCCTCACCTATAAAATAGAGATAATACTTGCCTCGCGAGCTTATTGAGGCTATCGAGTATGACAAGGCTTGTGAAGCCACTGGCATATGGTAGACACTCAACACAGAGAGGTATGTTTATTTATATGAGTAACGATCTAGAAAAGTTCCTAGGTAGACACGGGCTTAGAGTCAGGCCTGAAGAAAGGAGTGGCTTGCAGAGTGGAAAAGGGAGAAAAGGGTGATCTCGGACGGAAGAACCGCAGCACGAGGGCAGGGGCCTGGCGAAGCTGGAGGTGCACCTGGCACCACCAAGGGGGCTGCCCGGAGCCGCAGGTTCGGGGCTGGAAAGGCAGATGGGGCCGAGCTCAGAGCACTTGAAGCGCTGAGGAGTCTGGCTTGTCCCTGGAGACCTGCCGGGATGACTGAAGATTCGGAAGGAAATAGGAAGGCTCCCTCTGGACCCTCTTTCCTCTGCAGCCTGACCTTGACAACATCCGGATTTCCTTTGAACTTGGAAGCTCCCGTTTTCTGCAGTATTTATAGTTCCCCTTACCTCTTACAAGTAGCTGTGGACTTCCTGTGCCCAGGACAGCTGCGGGACTCTGGCAGCCAGTGCTCGCCTTCATCCCCAGGGAGCGGCTGACAGCCTGCTGCCCACAGAAACGCTCAGCTAACAGTGAAGCAAATGATTTTCAAAGATTAGGTGGTACAAAGAGAAGCAAGGCCCCTTAAAGCTCCTTTGTCAGATAAATGCTACCTGTGAATCAGAAGATCTGCCGTGACTCACCCTTTCGCAAGGCTCTGCGGGGAAGGCTGGCTGCCGGCTGAGCTGGGGGCGAGGTTCCAGGTGACTGTGGGCTGCGGGGACTCTGGGTTCTGGGGAGGGGCCAAGCCCCACAGGGAGGCTGACACAGGAACCGTGGCTGGAAGGTTTCCTTCCATAGGAGGCAGCAGAGTCAAGGGGAGCAATTGTTTCTTTATTGCTTTTGGAAAGCGAGAGCGTAGAGCTAAAAAGGACCTGGAGTCCTGTTGATATTGGTGGTTATATATGGGTGGTTCATGAACACCCTTCAGGAAATCTGTAAACTCCCGCAAAATTAGGGGAGTATGTGCATTTTGTATGAAGAGGAGTTGTAGTTTTAATCAGATGCTTGGGGTTCTAAGACCCCTTATATATCTTTTGATATCATCTAAACTCCTCGTTTCACCCACAGAGCGTGATTCAGTGATGTCAGTCTCACCACTGGCGGGTGGCAGAGAAGAGAGCACAAGCAAAGTCGTCAGGGCCCTTTCTGCTGTCCCGACCACCCGAGAGAGCCTAAAATAAGCAACTTTCCGTGACTTTCTGAGCATAGCCCCCTGGACGGAAATCAAGTGTGTCAAGAAGGACGACTGTGAATGCCCTCGTGCCACCAGCCTCACTCCACTCTCCGCGCGACCTTTCCCCCATCGCCCCACCCACCTTCCATGCTGGCTTCCCCGTAGGAGGACGAGCTTCTGGCGACGGGCATTTGTGAAAGGAGGTGCTGAGGCTGCTCCCAATCACTGAGCACCTCTGAGGGGGGCAGGCCTTGCGGAGCCCCCTTGGCTGGACACGCAGGGGAACAGGAGCTTAAGAGCGAGCAGGAGAATGAGAGTGCGCTGAGGCGCTCGCAGTCTCTCTTGCTTTTTTCCTTCATTTGAGTGGATGGCCAGCTTTCAGCTCCGCTGACCTCGGTGGATCTTCAACACAATTGCAACGGTAACGGGCCCTGTTTTCTGGACACTGACAGCTTAGCTTGGATTTGAATCCTGACCGATTTAACTTTGGGCATGTTTCTTAACCTTCTCTACCTTGGATTTTTCACAGGTGAAAGAGAATGCCAGTCCCCTGCCTTTGGCACAGACTGAATCTCCATTATAACCGTTCCTGGCCACGCAGCCAGACTGCTCTTCCCGCCCAGCCTCCCTTGCAGTTAGGTCTGCTGTGGGATCAACTTCTCCAGCCAGTGGAATGTCAGGGGAGGTGATGTGTCACTTCCAGACCCGGATCATAAAATCTTCCCGGGTGATCCTCCATGCTCTGTCTTATCCCATCTGCTGACCGAGGGTGCTTCAGAGGACTCTGAGGGCCAGGGGACAATGGTGCCACCAGATGGAAGGAGCCTGGACCCCTGACTCACTGAGTAGAAGGCTACCTGCCGAACACCTGCTCTGAACTACAATATTACTTGAGTAAAAATAATTAATTGTGTTAAGATACTGAGAATTTAGGGTGGGTTTTTACAGCAATTAACCTGCCTCACAAAGTTGTTATAGGAACCAAATGAATGGGCGTATGTAAAGCCCCTAGAACATTGCCTGGAACATACATAAACGAGCTGTACACACCGCCGCCATTGTCATGATGGATGCATGGATACACAGATACTGAGAAAGAGAGACAGAATTATGTTGTAGAGTTGCCAACGCAGTTGGCCATAGAGTCTTGTTTCTTAGATTATCACCAATATAAAAAAATTTATTTTACAGCTGGAGAGTTTGCATTTTAGGGGGAAAAGATGGCATTATAGAAAAATATGTTGAGTCATGTATTAGTACATTCCTGTGTTTCTTGAAGAAAAACAAAAGAACACCGTTTTCCTCAAAAAGGTGTAATCTGAAGGAGACACGTAAGGCTTTTTTTTCAACCAAATGTATTTACGCAGAAATATTTTCGCAACCACATTCGAATAGTTTTTAAAATCCTTTGTTATATGGGGAATAATAATAAATACAGCTGGTAACCAAGCCTGCCTCCCTGGCGGCTCCCACTCCAGATGTTGGTGTTTCTCTCGCACTGCTGTCCTGTCCCGCTCACTCAAAGATCTGAACCCCAACGTCACCTTCGGCTCTTTTCTGGACTGTCACAGTGGCCTCCTCCTGGCTGCCCTGCCCCCCAGTGCCCCCCAGTGCTCCCCACCCTCACTGCCCACGCCCAGCTCCATCCTGCACTCTCCCCAGGACAGTCGCCCCAAATTCTTGGGCACCAATCTCTCCCCTGCTCCAGGCCCTGCGTGGTTCTTGGTTGCATCCCACAGAGAGTCTCAGACTTTTTTAGAGAAGTGTCAGAATGGTAGGGGAGAATACCCTGGTGCCATTCACGCTTTAATCATTGATACAATGCGTTCAAACAGTATTTTTTGGGCACCTGCAATGAGCCAGCGGATACAGCGGTGAACGAAACAAGCAAAAAAAAAAAAAATTCCCTCATGGAGTTTATATTAGAATGAAGGAAGCTAGAGAACAAATAAATAAGTCAAATCATGGTGCATTAAATGGTGATAAACGTAAGGAAAAAGATGACTCAGGGAACAGTAAGAGTAGGTGTCTGCAGTGGGAGTAGGAGAATGCCATTTTAAACAAGGTGATCAGAAAAGGACTCGCTGGAAAGTGATGTTTAAGCCCAGACCTGAGAAGGTGAGGAGCGAGGAGGAGCTGGGAGGAGCATTCCGGGAAGAGGACACAGGCTGGAGCAGGCCTGTGTGTGAGGGGCAGCAAGAACTCCAGCGCAGCAGGTGTGGAACGAGCAAAGAGAAGAGTCCAGATCAAGGGGGGCCGTGAGGACCAGCAAGCGGAGCTCGGCCTCTACCCGGACATGGGGAGCCATGGCAGGGTTCGGAGCAGAGGAGCGGCATGCTCTGACTCACGTACACGGGAAGGGATCACTCTGGCTGCAGGCGAACAGCCTAAGGTGGGCAAAGGCGGAAGCCAGGAGACCAGCGAGGAACCCCAGTCAGTAATCTTGGCAAGAGATGACGGATGACAGCAACTTGGGCCAGGGGGGTACCGGTGGGAATTCTGGATGTATTTGTAACATCAAGACAATCTCCTGGCTGACTGTATGTGGGGTGTAAGATTAAAAGAAGACTCAATAATGACTCCATAGTTTGAAGCCCAAAACACAAAGCATTGCCATTAATGAGATGGAACGGGAGCAGTTTTACTGAGGGAAGGTGAAGAGTTTCCGTTTCGAATGTGTCAAGTCTGAGACGCATGTTTGACATCCAAGCGGGGATGTCAAGTATTCAGTTGGATTCAGGGGGAAGGCCCAGGCTGGAGCTATAAACTGGGAAGCTGTCAGCTCACAGACAGTATCCTAAGCTGTGAGACTGGCTGAGATCGCGGATCAGAACATGTGGATGGATAAAGCAGACATCAAAGGGAGCCTCCATGCTAAGTGGTTGGGAAACAAGAACCAGCAAAGGAGACTGAAGAAGAGTGGCCACTGTGAGATGAGACCCTCTCAAAATGTACGGTCCCGGAAGCCAAGTGAAGAGAGTCTTCCAGAAGAGGAAGAAAAACTATGTCAGATTCTGCCACAGCGGCGGGTGGATAACTGACCGTTGGATTTAGCAACGTGGAGCCTACCCACGACTTAAGAGCAAAATAGGAGCAGAAGACTGATGGGCGGGTTCAAGAAAGCATAGGGTGAGGAGAACTGGAGACAGCAAATTCAGACACAACACTTTGATCAAGGTTTGTTGTTGTTCTGTGTGTGTGTGTGTGTGTGTGGCTTTTTTTTTTTTTTTGATACAGAGTCCCACTCTGTCACCTATGCTGGATTGCAGTGGCATAATAATAGCACACAGCAACCCCCAACACCCGGCTGAGGCAATCCTCCTGCCTCAGCCTCCCAAATAGCTGGGAATACAGACGCATGCCACTGCACTCGGCTAATCTTTTGTATTTTATGTACAGACAGGGCCTCGCTATGTTGCCCAGGCTGGTCTCAAACTCTTGGCCTCAGACGATCCTCCTTCCTCGGCTTCCCAAAGTGCTAAGATTACAAGCATAAGCCACCACGCCTGGCCTGAATGAGTTTTACTATAAAAGAAGCTGATTAAACAGGCAAAACTGGAGGAGAATATGGGGTCAGAAGAGAGCTTTCCTGAAGGTGGGAAAAATACATATTTGCATGACACCAGGAAACCTGGGATGCATTGGCTACAGCAGCCTGTGTTGGCATAAAATTTCTGTGAAGTCTTAAAGATTCAAGTGAATTTTCCCCTTTATCTGAAGAATATGTTTTAATTTACAACTGATTTGTTCTCCCCAAATCTTTGAGTAAAATGGATCTTCCAGAAAAAAATGCTCTATTCATCCCATTTCCCTGCAATACAGCAAAGAGTATGCATGCTCCCGTCTGAGAAGCCAGGTTCAGGCCAGGGCCCTCTGTATGGGCGGGTTCCACATCCGCAACCAAACTCAATGGAAAATACAGTATTTGGGGGATGCGAAACCCACGTGTAAGGAAGGCCAAGCTTTTGTGCCCGTGGGTTTTGCAGGGCTGACTGTGGGACTTGAGTATGCATGGATTTCGGCATCCCTGGACTCCTGGAACCAATCCCCTGAGGGTACAGAGAGAGCCCAGTAATTTAAAAGTCCATTCTCCCAAAATTAAGATATAAATTTAGCGCAATTACAATTGGAATGCCAATGATGTTGGAAAGGTAAGAAATGGATAAAATTCTCTTGAAACTACATAAAAGAATAAATGCTTGAAAATAACTATGAGAAAATAGGTAAAAAAATTTAATATAAAATTAAGTTAAAAAAATACGGTGAAAATCTGTCTCCTATCTTTGTCCTACATCTGCCCAGTTCTATCTCACCTTTCATCTCGCCTCCCACTATATGTATCCTTCCAGAATTTCTTTATACATATACAAGCAGATATGAATACAGAATCTTGTTTTTTCCATATTTTTTACACAAAGGGTAGCATTCTGTACACAGTGAATCCTGCTTCTGCGTAGTAAGTCTCTAAGATGTTTGTAGCACAAAAGAGTTTTCCTGTCCTTTATTATATAACTGCCTCATGCTTCCATTGTGTGAATGTACCATAATTTAATTAGTCCCCTCTTACTGAATGTTGAGGTTGTTTCTAACATTTCGTTACTAGCAATATTGTAAAATGTATATTTTTTCTTAATAAAAATATATCTGTAGAATAATTTCCCAAAAGTAGGACTGCTGGGAATATGCACTTGAAATTTCGCCCAATTGCCTTATATAGGGGTTATGCCAAAGGTTATGCTCTTACCAGCAATGAGTAGGAATGGGTTTGCCCAAAGCCTCATCAACACGGTGTGTTACTAAATTTTGGGATTACTGCCTATCGAAGAGGCAAAAAATGGTGTCTCGGCATAGTTTTTATTTGTACTTTTTTTCTTATTAGAAGTAAAGTTAAGCATCTTCTAAGAGCCATTGGTAACTTCTTTTCAAAAACTCTTCATATTCTTTGTTCCTATTCCTATTGAATTGAAAGATAGACGAATGAATGAAAATAGAGAATCCTGAACAGATTTAACCATGTATGTACAGTTTCAAGTAGTACAAAAATAATTTTTCATATCTAGAAAAGGCAAATTTATAGACACAGAAAACAGATCTGTGGTGGCCTAGGCTGGAGGGTAAACAGGCACAAGAAAACTTCCAGGAGTGACAGAAATGCCTAAAACTGGATTGCAGGAATGATTGCCAAACTATCAACTTATTCAAAATCACTTAACAAAGGATCGATTTTATGGTATATAAATTTTATGGTATATAAATTGAAGTATATGGTATATGCTTCAATAAAGCTATTTTTAAAAATGATTTTTAATCCAATGGGGGAAGAATTAGGTATTAATAAGGATGCTAGAATGACTAATTATCCAGTCAGAAGAAAATAAAAATGAACCTCTCTTTTACCCAATATGTAAATAAGCTTTAGGTGAGTCAAACACCTACACGTCAAAATTTAAACAATACTAGAACACCACATGTAAACTCTAAGGCAGGTGAGAGCTTTTTAATTAAAACTAGAAACGCAGAAGCTACAAAAGGACAGTAGACATATTTGACTAGATTAAAATGAAAAAACTTTGGTATGGAAAAGATACCAGAATCTGAATGCTAAGGTCTGAATGTATGTGTCCTCCCCGAATTCATGTCGAAACCTAATCTCCAAGGCGACGGTAGTAAGAGGTGGAGGCCTTTGGGCGGTGATCAGGGCACGAGGGCTCCACTCCCACGAATGGGATTTGTGTTTCTGTAAAAGAGGCCTGAGGAGCTGGTTCACCCCTTCTGCCACGTGAGCACACAGAAGGCACCATCTACGAGCAACAGGCCCTCACCAGACACTGAATCTGCTGCCATCTTGATCTTGGACTTCCCAGCCTCCACGGCTGTGAACGATAAATTACTGTTTATAAATTACCCAGTCTAAAGTGTTTTGTTATAGCAGCTCAAATAAACCAAGACACTGAGTCAAACCAAACACTAGATTGGGGAGCAGGGAAGACTGTCAACCCAGAAATCAGACAGAGAGTGAATACCTATAGTATACAAAGAACTCTTACAAAACAAACAAGACAGGGATACACACCACAGCAGAAAACTGAGTCAAGGATATGAATAGGCAATTCATAGAAAAGCAGTTGCACATGGCCAACACAAAAGTGAAAATAGGCTCAAAGTCATGTGCAATTAGGGAGCTACCAAGTAAAGTTACAAGACATCAACTTACTCTGATCAGATGGAAAAATGAAAGATATTGATAATCCCTATTGCTAACGGGGATGTGGGGACTTTATTACATTTGTGGCTGGAAATATCTATTAATGAGATTGATACAGTCTTTTTAGAAAGCAATTGGGCCACATCTGTAAGAATTAAAATACATACATCTTTGATCCAGAAATCCCAATCCCAAAAATCTATCCTATAGAAATGAAGGCTTCAAAACCAAAGGACTTATTTACACAGAAGTGTACTGTATGGTAAATAATGGCACAAAACTAAAAACAAAGTGAATGTCATCTATATGGGGTGGTCGAATAAATTATACCACAGCTGCACCGTAGAGTTATACGTGGCCATTAAAAAGAAGAAACTGGATCTGAATCAGGGGAACTTAGAGTGATTCCATTAGATGTTGGGGAAAAAAAGTCAGATACAGAAAAAACACATTATACATGTATCTGTATAAATGTACATTGATGTTTACAGATGATTATATGAACACAGAGAAAGAAATAGCAGGATCACGTCTTAGCTCGTGCTGCTATAATGAAATACTGTAGACTGAATGGCTGAAATAACAGACATTTGTTTTCCACAGTTCTGGAGGCTGGAAGTCCAAGGTCAAGGTGCCGGGAAATTTGGTTCTGGATCTCTCTTCTTGGCTTGCGGACGGCTGCCTTCACCCTGTATCCTCACATGGTAGAGGGAGGAAGGTCTAGTGTCTCTCCATCTTCTCATAAGGCTGTAATCCCATGTGTGAGGGCTCTGCCTGATGATTTAATTTTCTCCTGAATGCCCCACCTCCTGATACCATCACATTGGGGGGCAGGGCTTCGCCACATGAATTTTGGGGGTCACACATATACGGTTTATAACAATTTAGTACTAACTCCTCTACACTCCTGGGTACCAAGGATGCATGGGGGGGTAGGGGGGACTAACAGACAACTAAAAAGGAAAAGGGAGAAAGAAACAAGAAAATAAACCAACACTTTTATGAGCAGATTTCAGTGTACCTGACAAATAGCTGTTGCTGGAAGGTTTCTCCCTGTTTTCAAAATGGAGCAATGCGCTCAGAGAGGATTATATCCTGAGCCAAGGCCCCACAGCAAGGCAATTACTGAACCATAAATACCACCCAAGCCTCCTGACTTTCCCATGGCTTGAATCGGAACCGTTCCCACATAAATATAACTAAGTCACTGGCGTAAAATCGACGAACGCGTAAATGACAAAGGCTCGGTTTCACGAACTGGGAGTTTGGAACTGGCCCTGTGACCAAAGAGTTACCGAGTGTCACTGGGCTGAGTAGAGCGAAGGCGGCTGCCTCTCTGCGTTTCGGAAAGAAACAGAACACAGGAGAGTGGCTGGAGCCCCCGGAATCGGCCCTGCGGTCTCGCTTGCGGTTGTCTCATGCCGGTTTGTGGCAAGCAGCGCGTTTGGAGGGATTAGCGGGGGGTAGGGGTGGGTGAACAGATGCAACAGATTAGAGAGGAAATCTGTTCCTGGGTGGCTCTTGGCAAGCTGGCGGGGGTTTCTGGCAGAACAGGGAGGGAGAGGACGGCTGGGGAGAGGAGGATAGAGAAGTGCCTCCTTTTCATTTTCGATTTTGCAGGGCCTTCCGTACAAGAATCTTCACTGCTGGCATGTCTTGGGAAACTGCAGCTAAATTATAAGTAAAGAGAAGAGGGGTAAGGGGAATAGAGGTAGGAAAGATGGAATTTTCTGGAAACAAAATGGAATTCAATGGGCAAGTGAACCCAGCAACCTCAATTCCTTATTCAATCAACTCTTGAGGGCCCAGGGACCTAACGCCTTAAAAACAAAACACAAACCAAAAAAGCAGCTGCATTTGTCTATGTTATTTAAAAAGTTTACAACTGACAGTGGTCTTGGGCATTTACTCGGGTGTCTGGAAGTCTGTCCGGAGCCTCTCACCTGGAGGCAGCCCTGCAAACTTCACCTAAATGAAAATGTGAGAGCCAGGAAGTAAAAGGGGCCCCGGCTTGGACAGGCGGGAAAAACCAGGCCCAGCTGAGGACAAGGACAGAGGAGCCCAGGCGGCTTGGCCTGAGCCCCGCGCGGGAGGCCAGCCCGGGTCTGCGGCCGCCGTCCTTCCTCCCCTGCGTGACCGCGGCCGTCGCCTCTTTGCTGGCGCTCAGCCCGTGTGTGCAGACACAGTCCAGAAGGCGAGATTGATTTTTATTTAAAAAGGCTGAAGAGGGAAAATTTAAATCCGATTTAAATATTTACTCAAAGAGGAGATCGACGGACAGCTGAAACATTCTAACCTCGACTGAGGACGAGGGCGGAAGATGGCTTTCCTGAAGTAGGCTGAGGGCAGTAAGAAAGAAAGAAACGGGGCCTGGAGGCTCAGGAGATCCATGGAATCCGTTTAGGGTTTGACAGCAGGTGGCCCCCACTCCTCTTCCCACAGACGCTGGACTTGCTTTGAGACTTTGGACAAATGTCTTAGCTGCGCTAAGCCTCAGTGTGTCCTTCTGTAACCGGGAGGGGAACACGTACCTATCCTGTAGAATTCTTACAGGACTTCAAAGAACAAAACGGCATAAAGGAGGTGCTTAGTAAAAGTAAGCTATTACTGCTTTACGCTAGGCCTGTTAAGACTGCCGATTCCGGGACGCTCTAGTTAAGACCTGGAGTCTGAGGGAAGGCCCAGGAAGGTGCATGTGGAACACACTCTCCAGGGCTTCCCGCTGGGCAGGTTTGGGAAGCAGGGTCTGGAGGCGCTGTGCGGAGCTGTCCCCAGCCCCTCCCACGGACACCGGCGGGATTCTCATCCTGGTCGCCCTTGCCCAGATTCAGTCCCGTGGCTTCAAGGACCAGTGGGTGCCGAACGGACATGGCAAACTTGGTCCTCCCTCAGGCCGCACCCTCCCAGCCCCGGTGTCCCTGTCTCCCGTACGGCATCCTCGTGCCTCGGTCACTCAGGCCGAATGTGAGCACCTTCCTTTTCCCCTTCACCCTTCGGCAAGTCCTGTGAGCCACCCCGAGGCCAGCCTGGCCTCCCACCTCCAGCCGTGCCCGCTGCTGTCCGTTGTCCGGTCACAGCCAGACAGACCTGCACAAGGAAGAAGTCAGACCACAGGGCTCCCTCGGTTACGGCCTATGGGAGTCTCACAAGTATCAGACCCGAGCCCCTCCCCATGCCCAGGAGGCCCGCCCCCAACCCACCTGACCTCGCCCCGGGCTATCTTGCCCCAGCTCCAGCCAGCGGCCTCCTTCCTCTCCCTGTGCGCGCTGAGTTTGCGCCTGACTGGGGCCTTGGCGCTGACTGTTGCCTCTGCCTGGAACACTTGTCTTCGCCCCTTTCACCCTTCAGCCTTCCTGTAGTGGGTGCTTTCTCCTGATCCAGGCCTCCACTCGAATGCCTCCTCCTCAGAGAGGCATGCCCTGACTTCCACGGCCAAGTGAACAGCTCCGTGACCTGTGGCAGGTCACGCGTCCTTTCTGGAACTCAGTCTCCTCATCTGTAAAATGGGAATAATGATAGTACCTACCTTTTAGGGTTGCTATGAGAACTACATGAGTTCAAATGCACATTGCTTAACCTAGTGCCAGACACTTAGCTAATCCTGTACATTTATTGAACATTTACTCATAGTTATCCCGTGGAATTATAATGATCTACTTATGTGTCTACCTTGACTCTGAGACTGTGGGGATCTTACTCATCTTTACATCCAGGCCAACTGCTGGAGTCCCTGGCATAAAGAAGTCACCTGTACTGGGTCGAATAGAGTGTTCCCTCCCCCCCCATGAAATTCATGTCCATGCAGAACCTCAGAATGTGACCTTATTTGGAAATAGAGTCTTTGCAGATGCAATTGGTGAAGGTGAGGTCATACTGGATGAGGCTGGTGTCCTCATAAGAAGCTGTGTGCAGACACATACAGACACAAACGCAGCGGGGAAAAAGGTCATGTGACAAGAGGCAGAGATTGAAGTTATGCAGCTGCAAGCCAAGGGATGCCAAAGATTGAGGGCGACTGCCAGAAGCCAGGGAGAGGCCGGAGAGACCTTCCCTAGAGCCTGCAGAGAGCACGGCCCTGCCAGCACTTCGATTCGGGACTTCTGTCTTCCGGAACTGTGACAGAATAAATCGCTGTTACTTTAAGCCACCTAGTTTGTTATGACAGTCCTGGGAAACTAATGTGACACCCAATAACTGGTGCGGAGGGAGTGAGAGAGTGAGAGCGAGAAAGCGAGTGAGTGAGTAAATCAAAGACACTTCCTTCCCAGAGTGCTTCGACTCCCTGAAAAGGCCAAGGCTTTCCCTCTCCTTTCCTTGTAACACGATCAGGGAACACGTGAGGGGTTCCGGTTCCCTCGGGAGACACAGTGGGGACCTAGAGTCCCCGCCACCCTCGACTTAGAGGTGAGGGAGCCAGTAAGTGCCCTGCCTTAGCCAAGGTCAGCTCAACGTGACCTAAGATTCCAGAGCCACCACCTGCCATCAAGACAATGTCCCCTGTCCGAGGAGGGAGGGAGGTTTTTCACAGCAAAAATCCCTGAAGCCCATCCACTGGTTGGACGATACTGAGCGAGTGCCCACGTGGGCCAGGTGCTGGGCTCCACGGCCCTGCTCTGCCCTCTCTAGGGAAACCTCTCACTTCCTCTCTCAAATCCTGGCTATTTTTATATATTGAGCTGCCTCGTTTTCCCAAGGGGATCATTTGGCAAAGACAAAAATGGCTCGGAGAAACCACAGGCCAAAATACATCTCTGATGAGAACCGCCCACCCTTCAATGTGCCACTTGCTTGGCGAGCTTGTTCTCTCCGTCCACATGTGACATTATCAATGTACTCAGGCACAAGAGCACCCGGCCTCTCTCGGTCTCTCTTTGGATCCTGGATTCTTGGCTTCTAAAGGTCAACCCCTACATTCTCTAGGCCAGGCCATGGGTTGAAGACATATTTATTTACAGAATATATCCAGTTGATAGGACAGCACAGACTAATAAAAATAACTACCGTTGACTTTACTGAGTGCCCACTCTATGCCAGGCACCACTAATTTCATGCAATGTTCATTACAACCCTAAGGGTGAGAACTGTTATCAACTGTAATTTGGTGATGGGAAACTGAGGCAGGGGGGATTGAATGACCTGTCCAAGGTCACACAGTGAGTAAGTGTTGAGCAGTGCCAGGTGGTCTGGCTCCAGAGCCTGGGTTTTCACCGCTGCGGCAGTGAAGCTGAAGGGCACATTTTTGCAAGAGGTATCATCATGTCGTCATTGAGGACCCAAAAATGATTCCTCTGAGGGCACTTATCCTTGTTTTGCTGTGTTTCTAAAAATAACTAGCAAGGATTTCTTAGCAAAAATCCATTAGAAACCTTCATTGAAGCAGAAGAATGTGGAATTTGGAGTCAGTAAGACAGAAATTGTGTGCCTGGCTCTGCCCTAACTGACTGTGTAACCTTGAGCAAATTACTCATCCTCTCTGGGGCCTGATTTCTCCATCTGTAAGGATGACGTACACACATTGCCTGGCCCACAGGCATCCAGCGATTTCAGTTCTGTCAGCCTCCCTCTGCCTAGGTGGATTGTACGTGAAACTCCACAGTTAAGGAGATACGGCGTTCCCACCTTAGCTCACACCTAAGGGTACACGGTGTCAGATCATTATGAAATTGAGAAGCGTGAGGCTAAAAGGGACCTCTAGAAACCAAAAGTTCAATTACTGACACCAGGTAAACTATTATTGCTGCAAAGATGTTATGATAAATACGAATAGTTTGGTCACTGTTGAGCAGCAGTCTTCCTCGGGAAGACACGATGTACTGACGTGAATGCTGGACGCCGAATCTGAAGACAAGATTTGGATTTCTGGCCCAGCAGAGAACGGATATTGGCACCTGCTCTGCCGGGCCGATCCGGTTATTTTACAGGGTCAAGGAAAAGTGACTGTACCTGGTAGGAGCTCGCAAATGTCAGGCGTCGTCAGGTAGAGCTGTGCTTTGTCATGAAGTGAGGACTTCCCTGGTGTGGATTCTGCCTGAATCGGGCAAGCTAAAGGCTACACTCCGGAGTGAGAAGGTGGGCGGGGTCTTCTCTGTTTGCCCCACCGGATGTGCTCCTCTCTTTCCCCCCTGCTTTGCTCCCTCTGCCGACCCACCATGTCCCTGGGGCTTCCTTGTCCTCTGGCTTTCAGTTCCTCGGCCTGGGGGACTGGACAAGAGAGGTGACATAACGTTTCTGCTTTCGGCTTCCTGCCAAGCAAGCCATTATTTGGCAGGGCTGCAGTTTTCCCCTAGGACCACGCTCCTGTTGGCACCTCTTTGCCCCGACTCCAGCTCCCACTCTGCACTGCGCAGGTTGATTAGGAGGCGACCAGAGCAGGCCTGTGCAGGGGAGTGGGAAGGGGGTCAGGTGCGCTGGCGAGCAGGTCGCGCGGAGGGCAGCTCAGCTGCAAGCCCTGGAAAGCAGGGCAGAGTGAGCCTCGTGGCCCCACGGAGGGGGAGGCCGGGTCCCCTTCCCTTCAGGTCTAGGCGTGTCTCCGGCCCACACCTCCGCGCATCGTCCCTTCATCAGACTCTTCAGTGGCCCCTTGAACGTGCCACCTCGTTCCTGCCCTGATGCATAACAAGAGCAAAGAACCCAAACCCGCCACGTTTTCCCGAATTGTTCCGTCTGAATAAACAGACGCAGCAGGTGCTCGTGCCTCGCCACATCCCTTGTCACCCGCTATCTCACACGACCAGCCGGTGGCTTCTTCCTGCTCCTGCTCTCCGCCCGCGGCTGGAGGCTCCTGCTCACCCGCACGCGGAACAGGGCACAGCGAGGGAGGCAGCCCCCCGACAGCGGCTCTCAAGCCAGGGCCGAGCCAGGGGAGTGGGCGGACAGCACCCCGGCTCCTCACCCCGCAGTGGGTTGTCCCCGAAGCATGTTCTTTGGTTTTCCAGAGGTCTGAGCGGAGGTGCTCACGGTGGCCGTCTGCCCTTTGGCGAGCCCTGCGCTGGCCGCCTGCTTTATCCCGACCCACGTCCGCATGCCCTCGCAGGTCTTGGGATTGCCTCCCACCGAACCAGCTTGCGCTGGAATCCTCGTCTCCGAATCTGCTTCTGTGGGCACTCAGCCTAAGGTACCAGGCAATCACATCTTGACCTGTGACATAATCGAGGGCCTTGTCTACCCAGGTCGCTTAGGAGGCATCGTGGAGGCGTCCAAATTCCTCAGCAAGGTCTGTAAGACCCTTCGCGGTCCGGCCTCTGCTCACCGTCCAGCTTCGCTTCTCCCCACCCCTGTCTTCGCTCGCCCTCCTGCTCGACTTCTGCACAGCGGCCCTGCCCAGTTATTTGCAGCGTTGGGAACACATCCTGATCCTCGAGCTCCGGGCACCGTGCCACGCCATTCTCTCTGCCAGGAACATCCTTCACCCACCATGCATTAGCCTACCTCCCACTTGTCCTTGTGCACGCAGCCTTCCCTGGCCACCCCCTGTAAGCACACACCGAAGCGGAGCCACATGTCCCGCTGATGTGCCCTCAGACCACCCTGTTCTGATACTGCCTATTTTCTCCCAGTGACCACATATTCCAGAATGCAGGAACCCTACCTTGTTTATCTTCAAATTCCCAAGCCTAGCACCATACTATACAAGTAAATCTTTGATGAATTAATGAAAAAAAATAAACGAACAAAACAAAAAAGGGGATAAGACAATTCCTCTAATACAACATGTAATGTGGTGAGTATCACGAGGAAAGAATAAACTGGTTTGCAGGGTGCCCGAGTGGAGAGAAGGCAGCAATTACTTCCTTGTGAAAACAACAACAAAAAAGTGAGCTCTGACTTTGAAGGCCTTGAGGGCCGGTGGAAACTGAGCGGAGGAGTTGGCAGTGAGGAGCAGCAGGGAGAAGCAGCCCTGCAGGGCCAGGAGCACTGAGCACACAGGTCCTGAGACAGGACATCTCCGAGCCGGCCTGGGAAATGGGGAGAGATCCGGGCCGGCAGGAACACAGGGTGCCCAGCAGAGCGTTGGAGGCAGCCAGGAAGGCGTGAATGGCGGTGCTTCCTCTGACCACGCAGACACAGTCCTGAGGCACATGACTTTGCTTATTGTTTAACACAGGGACCCCCCTCCGGCACTGCCATCTTTCCTTCCTTCCTCAGCTTCCTCTGCTAGTGGGTGAGGCTTCCTGTTAAGTCGTTCTGAGAACTGCAGTTTTCAGAGACCAGGGACGCCTGCCAGCAACATCGCCACTTTAGATTTCCACTGAATTCCAGGAACCGATTCCTCGCTCTGCTAACCTGGGCATCGCGGAGAGTGTCCGCCCGTCGGGGGATGGAGACCTGGAGCTGTCCTCTTCACCTTCGGGAGCCCGTGCTTTATTTGCAGGAAGAGCACTGCACAACTCTGTTTTTTGTCAACAAAGCCAAGTTGTAACTACCAGGATGTTTGCTATTTAAAGGAATCCTCCTGTGAATCATTTCCGGGACGAAGACTTTTTTTCGCAAAGTGAATGGCCATTCTTTTATCTTTTAATTAATAATTTTTTAAACTATGTTAGATAAATTCTCATTCTCATTTTCTGGAATTCAGAAAAAAATACATGTGTATAACTTGATAGTAAAAGAAAGCTTATACAAGGACAACCAGCATTCGTAATAATGACAATTAAATGCCACATAATTCAAGAATGACTTCTCAAAATTGAACGACTAGTCTATAATCCCTTATCTACAATTCCAAAATCCTAAAAACTCTGAAATCCAATTTTGGGGGTAAGTTTAGTACCAATATTTATGTGGTAGCAAACACTAACCTAAAACTAATGAGAAATTATTTGTCTTACTTAGAGGGAATATGCATACCTTTGGCAGCAGAAATATGAATGCGTTTTACTACAGGGTGCTGCCCTAGATCCTGGTGGGGGGATTACATAATATATAGTTTATACATATGGTTTTCTTTCTAGAAGACAAAATATTCTGAATTCTAGAACACATCTGGCCCAAAGGGCTTCAAATAAGGGATTATGGGCTGAGCCTATATAAGTTATGTTCAACTTAATTTTTGTGTGAGGCATTTTTTAGGGTTTTCTAATTTCGTGGAAGATGGGGTGCTAGCTACTCCCTTTGTATTGCCCCGTCCTTCCCTGGATCTGATTCCCCTGCTCTGCTCTCTGCCGGGGAGCTGCCCGTGTGGTTGGCCTCATGCTGGCTGGCTCCCCCGATGGCCAATGGCAGGTTCTGGCTGGAGACCGGAGGGCCAAGAGAGAGGGAGGTTGGAGTGTGTCCTCCTTGCGTCAGTGCCAGTCACTGCCACCGGCTGCTTCCCTCCCCACGTCAGCTCCTGCCAGGAGCCCGGCCTTCACAGCTCCAACCCTTGTGAGCCGGGGTTACCTGCTCTCAGGTGGGTAGTAACTGCTCCCACTGCTGCGGGCCCCTGTGTGCCTGGGGCTCTCTGTGTGTTCTCTCGACCCTGCCCACGCCTGGTAAGCAGCCCCTTCATTAGGATCTCTCCCTTTGAACCAGCTGCACGTCTGACAAATAAGTTGACAAACCAGAGCGCCTTTTACAGTCCCATAAAAGGCTCCGATGGGAAATGAAGAGGCCTGCATTTGAGGACTGCCTAACTTTGGGCTAGTCACTTCACTTTCCTGGTCCTTGGTTTCCTGTCTGTAAAAAGGAGCTAACTACGCCTATTTCTGAGCGTGCAGTGATAATAAACCGATGTATGTGAGAATGTCTAGGAGACTCTAAAGGAAGGCAAGGAATTCAAGAACTCTTAAGAAAGTAGAATATTTCATCATTGTGAAGATTCATCCTGTCCCAACTCTGCTGGGCAAAAGAGCATTCACTTTGTTGAAAGCCAAGTGTGCCAGTGTCTTGTGCCAAGAACACAGGTGGCTCCAAGTGACCAGAGAAGGAGGGCCCCAGTTCTGCCCTCTCTCCTTCCCCAGGGTCCTTCTCAGGACACACAGTTCTCTGCTGCCTGCGCTTAATTTCTATCATTCGCCTTCTGCGAGTGCCTGGGCAGAAGCTTCTGTGCCTTCGTCTTATACAGATCAATCTACTTTCTATTTTCCACCCTCTGCCACTCTGTAATCACCTGGGGCTTCATCTCTACGTTCTTCCAGGTCTTCAACATTCCACCGCTGTGTGGGTCGCTTTCTGTGCTTTGAAGTCGCATGCTTCCCTAGAGCATAAAATAATAATTTTTAATAAGAACTAAAACTATCACTAAAGTGAACTATCACTCACTAAAATTCTCTTCACCTTCTCATCCCAACACTGTCTCACACAGAAACCCTCTGTGGATGGTTTTTACCAATAAGAAATTACAACCTTGTGTTTAGACAAATCCAAATTGACTTTTCGTAGCCAAAATTCACCAGAAACATACTGAACTCGCTCCTCTACTTTAATCATATAGGCTTGTCCTAAAAATCTGATCTTTTCCTGGGGCTGGTCATTCCAGCACCACATGGGTGTTCCCCACAGCAGAGAACAATCAACAAGATTAAGTTACTTTGAGTCTTAATTAATTTTCCAGAACTTCCTCTTCCTGTCACAAAACACAGCTTTCTGAGCAGCACATTCAGTTTAGCCTAATCCTGCCCGGAGCTTTAGAGAACAAGATGCATTCTGGAAATAAAAATGATTTCACATGTAAATGACAAACTGATATTCTTAACCTCCCAGTAACCTTTATCTTTACCAAACCTGGTACCAAAACAGATTCTGTCTTCGTGTTACATATTTTGAGAGTTATCCACATTCTCTTGATCCCTGGAGTTTCGTTGTACCAAATATGTGCTAGAAGTAAATAGAACATTCTTATAGGACTTGACAATACTTTGACATGCAAAGATTTTGGTCAGACTAATTATGGTAATTGTATTTAATTACTATGACTTCGTATAATATTCTTTCTTCTTAGCAAGGTATAGTTATACCTAAACAAAACAGTTAATCTCTTTTAAGTAAGAGGTGGCATGACCCCTCTGGAGTATGCGTGGTAACCTAAATGGGGAAGCCCTGCTTATGAGAACTAGCAGGTTCTAGTTCAGAAACGTACCTAACTTTGTGTACCCCTGAGGGCCCACAGAGCAGATGAATGCTCCCTATGAGTGAGTTAAACAGAACTGAAGTTCAATTCAGTGGAGTTCTCTCCACAGGCCTTTTATCAAGGGTCAGGGAACGTTTTGTGAGGGCCAGGGAGCACATATGTTAGACTCTGTGGGTCACATGCTCTTGGTTGCACCGAATCAACTGTCATCGTGCAAAAGCAGTCACAGGCACTAGGTGAGTGAGTAGATGGGCATGGCTCTGTTCCAGTAAAACTTTATTTACAAAAACAGGTGTTGGGCTAGATTTGACCCAGAGGCTTGGAGCTCCCTCCCTTCCTTTATGTTTTTTACAGGGCAACTGTTCGTGGTACTGCAATTACCTGTAACTTGCCTGTCTCCTCCGTAAACCCACACACTTCTTTTAGTGAAGATTCTCCACTGTTAAACATTTTCAAAAAGAAAGTCCAGCCACTGAGTAACCCATCATAAAAATAACTGATAATTCAGGCAAGAATTATCAATGAATATCAAAACAAGTCGGAGAGTTTAATGAGAAGCAGGATATTTACAAAATCATCAAATATCTCCCCACAATATACCTATTAATTGCAAAGCGGAAAACCGTAGCTTTACAGTGGAGAAACCTGGCAGAAAACCCCTCATTCAAATGATCAAAGTTAATATACCTAATACATGATAAATCAACACTATGTACCTCACTTCTGTAGTATTCCTGCCAAAAATAAATAACCTGATCTAATCATGAGAAAACATCAAACAAACCTAGCTTGAGGATATTCTACATAATATTTGGCCTATGCTCTTACAAACTTCAGTGGGAGAGACAGAGACTGAGGAACTCATACAGATTAAAGAATATTAAAGAAGTCTGACAAGTGAATATAACACATCATCTGGGATTTTGCTTTTCTAAAGGACGTTATTGGGACGACTGACAAACTTTGAAAAAGGTCTGTAGCTCGAACAGGATTTTGTATCAAAATTAATTCTCACGTTTTGATGATTATACAGTGGCTATGGCCTTATTTTCAGTAAACACACTGAGTTTACAGGTAAATGAGCATCACGGCTGCAGCTAATCATCATGGTTTGCTGGGACTGATGGAATTCCCAGACACAAGACTTTCAATTGTAAAAGTCAGGAAACTCCCAAGACAAGCTGGGAAGGGTTGGGCGCCCTCGCTGCCGCTGACTCTCAAAAAGTTCAGAACAAAAATGCGTGTTTATGCATGTAAAACAAATGTTGCAAATGCTAACATTTGGGGGATATGAGTAAAGAATCCATACTATTCTTGTAACTTTCACATGTCTGAAATTATATCAAAATTAAAAATTGAAAGGAAAAAAAGTCCAACACAGTTTGAAGAAATGTTCTCCAAAGCAGATTCAAACTCGTTTTTTTGTGTATCATTACAGCAAGTACAGTGGTCCAGAGTAGGACTCACACTCATCTGAGCCCTCAGGTTGTGGAGTGTTGCTCAAATAGCAGCCACCTTGACCTCAAGCGACAGACACCCCTGCAGGATCCCAGCTGGGGCACTGCAAGCTTGTCTTCGAATACCGTATTTCTAGATCCCACAGTAGGAGCCTGGTCAGAAAATAACTGTAATTCAACTACTATTTAATCACTTTCCCTCTGCTAAACACTTTCAATCCTCACAACCACCTTAGAGGAGACTGACAGTAACCTTGTTTCACAGACAGAGCAAAAAGAGTGAGTCCTAAAGAAGTTAAGTAACTTGACCGAGGGCACACAGCTACGAAGTGGGATACAAAATCGGCTCCGAATAACCAGAGGCAGCACAAAGCCTGTCAACGCGGGTCAGTGAAATAACGTACGTTCATCCCTACCATGGAGTATTGAGCTATCGCTGCATATCCTGACAGAGGAGCTTATCAGTGATCTAATGTTGAGTCAAAATAGCCAAGCTGTATTCAGTTTGTGTTGTATGAATGTCTTTGTGCATGCAGGTGTATGTTTAATTTCTACAAGCGTGTGTGTGTGTAAAACTGTATGGGTGCACACACATTTTGTGTTACTAGAAACGCCAAGGACAAGAGGACTCTCAGGTTTTAGAGTGTATAAGAATGACCTGGCGAACTTGCTAGCATGCATATTAATACAACTGCTCCTTCTAAAGAAGTAGCTTGGGAGAGGACCCAGAAGCACCTAGAACTGGAAGGCCATGAATCAAGCGATTTCAGGTGGTTTCACCTTAAACAGTAGGAATTTTTGCTTTTAACTTTAAAACAATTGTACTGTATGAATGTTTTTGAGCAGGCATGTGCCACTTTTATACTAGTAAAATGTCTTATTAGGTTGAGCACTGTGGCTCACGCCTGTAATCCTAGCACTCTGGGTTGGAGAATTGCTTGAGGCCAGGAGTTCAAGACCACCCTGAGCAGCATAGCAAGACCCCATCTCTACAAATAATACAAAAATTAGCCAGGCGTAGTCTCAGCTATTTGGGAGGCTGAGGCAGGAGGATCGCCTGAGCTGGGGGATTTGAGGATTGCAGTGAGCTATGATGATACCCTTGCACTCTAGCAGCCAGGCAACAGAGTGAGACCATGTCTGAAAAGAAAAAAAGAAAAACCCACGTCTTATTAATGTCTGCCCCATTCCAGTGCTGTTAGCACAGGCCCGCTGCTGCCTGGCACATTCCTGGCAGCCGCGGTTACGGGCCCCAGGGAGGCAGAGCGCTGTCAGGCCGTACTGAAAAAGTACATCCTCCCTGACGTCAGGTGCAAGGTAAAGGCCAGGGCTTAGCTCATATGTGCAAACAGCATCTGTGCTTCTGAAAACAATGGCTGTGATATCCCGGAAGAAATGGATGCCAGGGAGACCGACACTACTGCAAAGGCAGTTGGTGACCTCCGGCGGGGCGGCCACTGGAAGCAAGGACAAAAGAAATCCCCAGCGACAAAGTGGTTCCTAAAACAAAAGAGTAGCTGGATTTTTTTCTCTTTCGTGTTTCTGAGCAGCATGCTTTAACCTGGGGCGGCTGCTTCCTCTGCAGGCCAGGGGCCCCTGAGGCTGGGGGCACGTGAGAGGTCAAGGCAGACAAGGCGGACTGTCCATGGGGGGAATGACGGCGAGGCGAGCTGGGCTCCGGGGGGGCCCGCTCCAGCTCCAGGGCGGTTTCGCTTCTGTTTCCCCTGGTCCGGGTGGGGAATGGTGGAGAGAGGAGGGCAGCGTCCACACAGACAGGAGTAAGAATTTATAGTCTAAATGGATCCAGTATGTTATTCTCATCATCTCCACCACATGCTCTGGTCCCAGCGCCACGGTCTCTCACCTGGATGACCACAGTAGTCACAGCCATCGTCATAGCAAAAGCTGTGGCTTCCCTGCTTCCGCTCTGCACCTTCCTCTGTGCTCAACTGTGCAGCCACAGCGACCTTGTTAACTTAGACCCCAGATCATGTCACACCTCTACCTCCAGCGGCTGCCCATCTCACCCAGAACGAAGTCCAAACTCCTTACCGCGGCTCACGAGGCCCTACCGGGTCTGGCTCCCAGACACCTCTCTGGCCTTATCAAAGACCAGTCTCAGCCTTGATCACTCTCTGCCACTGCTCTGGCCTCTTGCTGTTCCTCCAACTACCAGATATTTCATGACTCGGCGTCACTGCACTTTCTGTTTCCTCGGCCTGGAATGCTTGTCCCTCAGATACTCAACTTTCTCCCTCACCAGCTGCAGTTCTTTGCTCACATAGCCCCTTCTCAGGGAGGCCTTCCCTTGCTACCATGTCTAAAATTTCGAACTTCAACATTTTCCCTCTCTCTGTTTTTTTTTAAATTGACAAATAATAATTATATATATGCATAGGGTGCGATGTGATGTTTTGATCTATGCATACATTGTAGAAAGAGTCAATCCACCTAATTAAGATACTCACCGCCTTACCAGCTTGTTTTTTTGTGGTGAGAACATTAAAAAGTCTATCTTTTTAGCAATTTAAAAATATATAATAGGTTATTGTTAACTGTGGACACCACGTAGTACAACAGATCACTAAAACTGATTCCTCTAGTCTAACTGAAACTTTGTACTCTTTGCCCAACATCTTCCCTTTTCCTACGCCTCTCCTCAAAAACTCTGCCAGACTCTGGGAACCACCTTTCTACTCTCTGTTTCTATGAGATTGACTTTTTTAGATTCCACATTATAAGTGAGATCATACAGCATTTGTCTTTTTGTGCCTGGCTTATTTCACATGCCATAATGTTCTCCGGTTCCATCCACATTATCACAAATGACAGAATTTCCTTCTTTTTCAAAGCTGCGTAGTATTCCACTTCTTACATATACCACATTTTCTTTATCCATTCATCCGTGAGCGGACACTTAGGTTGGCCCTATGATGGCCGTGAATGATGTGAATGATGCCAAAATGGACACGGGAGTGCGACTATCTCTTCAACCTACTGATTGCAATTTCTCTGATAGACACACAGAAGTGGGATTGCTCGACTGTATAGTCATTCTATTAATATTTTTAGTTTTTTGAGAAACTTCCATACAACCTTCCAAAACGGCTATACTCATTTCCCTCTCTCTGCTGTACTCTTCACCTTAGCACTTGCTCCATCTAATATATTACATGTTTAACTTATTTAGTGATATTCTTTGCTCCCGTTAGACTGTAAGCTACTTCATTTCAGGGGTTGGTTTTCACAGCTGGAGAATATCACCTGCAAGGTGGTAGGCACGTAAATATCTGCTGACTGGCTACTCAGCGACTGGGAATCACTTCCGCTCAGCTTTCTACTTGCCCCTGGCCCCCGCGCTGCATGTAGTGTAGGGATGCCTGGGTCCCATGCGATGCCTGGAAGAAAAGACTCCTGCAGTTAAGCACGCTCATGAACATTCAGCGGTTCCAGACTGTTCCTCTGTGCCCTCTCCACTCTTTCTTTTGAAGGTCCCACCCTACATCTTAGCAAAGATATTGAAATGCGTCTACCTTCCACATGAAACAGAATGTTGGCTGAAATTTGTTCAAAGGACTATCCTAATTTTGTTTTTGAAATCATTTGGCAATGAGTGACTCATTTAATTTTCACTTGGCTCTGATTCTCAGCAGTGATCACGCACACTTGGGAATTCTCTTAAAGCAAAATAAAATCCAGCCTTAACATGGTTTTCCAATGTGCCGAAATTTTTATAGGCAATCAATTCAATCATTAATGAAGTGGGTATAATTCTGTGCTTTGTGGGCATTTATTTAAGCATTTATTCAGGTTGTTCCTTGTGCCTTTTAGAGGCAATAATGATTTCCTTCTGGGATTCAGCCACATTTATGGGCCCCTGAAACCTCACAAGACCTGGGTCTTGGACCTGGAAAATTTGGCAGATAAAGTGATCCTGGCAAGAGTCAGAGATTAGAGAAATGAAGTCTCCCTTTGCTGCCTGTTAGTGTAGAACCATGCTCAGTGGTCCAATTGTTGGGACGTCCTGTGACTGTGCTGGCGAAGTCAGAAAGTCATGGCAGGGCTCAACTCGTGGGGCTGGAAGTCCCTGTCCCTGTCTGCTCCTCACGAACAGGTCAGCGGGCCCCCATTCTTTGTGTGTGGCAGACCTCTGGTGGCCAGGTGGACCACTTTGCTCCGTGGCCCTCCTCTGTCACGCCACCATCATCATCTTCTGAGTCGAGGTGGCAGAAATGTTTTCAGTGACATTTTATGGCGCTGAATTCTGTTGACTCGTGAGACAAGATGGGGAATTTTTCTGCAGCAGTTGCCACACGGGAAAACAGATCATTAGTCACATCATATGCCAAGCCCCGCTATTGTCTGTGCAGAGCGTTTTTAATCACATAACCTTCAAAGCTGTCCCTCTTTTGCAGTGACATTAGCCTTGGTGATTTTTCCCCCTCTTAAGCTGTCAGGCGCTGAGGTTTCCTTGTTGCTGTCCCTGGCAGAGTCACATTTATTTATCGCAGAAGAGGCTGGCTCTGAGAGGATTTGTGCAAACTTCCTTCTGGAGGTGAAAAGAAAACATCTCAGTCCTAGCCTGTGCCACGTACCGAAAACCTTTCAAAACCAAAAGCTAGCGACTGTCCTAGTGGACAGATGTCACCCGGAGCAGGCACGGATCATTTTGTTTGTTTTTCTTACTAACCCAACACGACTTTGAACCCACTCTGTAAATACGAGACAAGAGCACAAAACTCTCCACACTTCCTGCTTTCTTCCCAGTGTGCTGACATTTCAAAGCCCCATATGTTTCCCTAAGCAAAGTTTCATGCAAATATATATATATTTCAAAAAAAACTGTTTCAAGTTATTACAGCCCAAGGGAAGAGAGGCTGCCTGTGTGGGCTGTGTAGGACCCTTTACACGATGCTATGTGATTCTCTCTCTCTCTGTCTTGATAACAGCAGGCCCATTTGAAAGACCAAAATTGAGATGAGGCTGAAGACCTGTGATAAATTTATAGTTCTTCATTTACGCATGTAAGTTGGCAATAATCTGCAATGCCAGGAATGCATTAAGCTATAAGCAGAGAATAGTTTTAATAAATATTTCCTGTTCTAAAATGAGCAACTACGTAGAGTCTAAAGCACGTCAGACTGCGACAGAGCTGTGACAGGCGTTTGCAGGTTACCTCTTCAGCAGGGATCCCTTCCTTCCCCACCTTGATTTTCCCTGGAATGCACTCCTCCTCCACTCTCACCGGTGGCCCAAATGGGACTGATTCCACCCAGAGATAGATTCTGCTTGCCTCAAGCCCATTTTCCACATACCTTATTCCTCGGGCCACATTGATGGGTCAAGGATGGGCTTGGGATCCAATCTGGGCTGATGAGAGAGGTGACAATCACAGGATTGGTGTGGAAAATACAAACAAGAGATTCTCTGTCCCTGGATCTCGCTAGAGTGGTGTGAGGATGCAGGGTGTGGAACTGCCAGGGTAGTTTGCTACCACGGGGAGAGACCCCAGAGTTACTGTCACCACTGGAGAGATAGTAAGAGCCATGTCCTTGGTAGCTTAGAGGCACTTGAAGCCAACCCTACCTCTGGACTTTTCAGCTATGTGAGCCAACAAATTCTCTTTTTTTTTTTCCACCAGTTCTAATTAAATTTCCTGTCACTTGTCACCACAAAAGGCCTAAGTGACTCAAGGTTGCTAATGGTCTTTATTGCAGTGGTTTTACCTCCCTCACATTCCTCCCCAATTTCTGCTATCTACAGAACCCTGCTGACCCTGGGGGAGCCACCCTTTTCCTTCTCCCATCCTGGCTGACCCTGCCTCCTGGCTGCAGTGACCGGCATGGGGCCCAGGCACACCCAGTCTGGGCGGTCCATGTACTGGGCTGGTTGATGGGATTGGGGATGGGCGTGTGAGCCCAGGATGGCACATGTAAATAACAGCCAGGAATTTATTTTAACTCTTACTGAGAAGGCAGTCGGCTGAGTTTGCTGAGGGAGGATGTAAGCGGTTTTGTGGATGTGTTTGCCCACAAACCTGGGGAGAACATCCCCGAAAATAAACAAATAGAGAGGAAAGAAAGACAAGAGATAAAGAGATGATGAAGGAAGGACCAAGTCCTAAGAGCATTCTGTCAGACCTGGATCTAGCCACACCTGAAGCATAACCTCCTTCCTATTAAGACAGTTTGAGCTGTGTTCAGTGTCTTGCAGTTTAGATTCTTGGCTAACATAGATGTGAAATATTTGTTCACACTACTGCTTTCTATTAGTTATAATATTTTTATATTTCCTAGTACAAAACTAATAAATGCTCAACGCAGAATATCTGGAAAACACAGAAAAACACAAAGAAAATAAAGCCAAATTCACTTTCCATCCTACAACTCTGAGATTACAACCCTTAACCTTTGAGTGTCTGTCCTCTGAGCCTTTTAATATGCATATTTATGGACATTGAAAACACTTTCCACATTCTGTAACTACAGTACAGCTGAGTTCATTAATTCTTCCTTTTTAACAGTTGAGGTCATTTTCTTTCCTTTTTTCTTTTTACTTTTTTTTTTTTTTGCTATTATTTACTAGTTACTATTATGAATTTTGTGTTGATAAATCTTTGCACATATCCATGGTCATTCTTTAGAGTAAATTCCCAGGGCCATATGCATAATAAATTCCTCATTAGGTTTTTCTAATTTTTTATTATAAACAATGTTTAAGTGAACATGTTTATGCATTCCTTTGTATAGACTAAACTCCGAGAAGTGGAATTTCTGGGTAGAAGGCATGACTGTTGAAGGCTTTCGATAGGCATTGTCAAATTGCCGGGCAGGTTATTGAAATTTGTACTGAGACGGCTCTTCCACATTCTCCGGATATAACCGTTACCTCAATTATTAGATGAACAATTTCTTCCAGTGTTTCTTGGCTATTTATATTGTCATTTTCTTGATTCATTTCTTCATATTAAAGATTTGGGATTTTTTTTTTTTTTTTTTTTACTTTTCTTCCAGCAGTAACTGGATATACATGGGCATGCCTCATTTTTCAGTCATTTTTGTTATTTTACCAATGACATTTTCTGTATGTGCAAAAGATTTCTAGCCCCTACTGTCCACATTTTGGTTTAGAAACACATATGCATCACCCACTGTTTTGAACTTTTGCTGCCGATTTTCTGTATCGCCGACCTGCCATGAGCTAAGTACCATGACCTGAAAGGTACTAGTGTGTAGTTATATTGATTAAGTAAAAGGGTTTGAAGCTGGACTTTCTGGGTTCAAATCCCAGCCCTACCATTTAGCAACTGTGTGACATTGGAAAAATTGCTTAAAAATCACTGTACCTCATTTTCCTCATCTGTAAATGGGGATAATAGTACCTACTTCACAGGATTTTTGTAGTATTATCAGTAAAATGAGTAAAACCCTGTAACAGGGCTTGGTACAAATTAAACCCTCAATAAGTGTCAACTATTAGTAATGGAATATAATAATAGCTAAACTGGCATGAATCTTTACTGCGATACGAATACTGTACACATCCATTTGATCAACAACTCTCTGAATCAGTTTCTTTTGTTATATCCATTTTATTATAAGGAAGAAACTTAGTCTCAGCGATTTTAAACAATTTAGCTAAAGTCTCCTTATTAATATATAGAAGTGGGACTCGAGCCTGCCTAGGTTGCCTCTGGGAGCATGGGGAAGACAGAATGTTTGCATCTTTTTTATTTGAAGACCACATTTTTGTAACAAAATGAAAACTCAATTCCCACTGTCTGTACAATTTCACATTCCGCCTGTCCATCATTTTAATCCAGTATTAGGATATTTTCGCCCGGCTACCGAATACATGTTTGGTGACGGAAATAACTGTGAAAAGCAGGATATTTAAAACAATTTAAAGTTTATATATATCAGTGCCTTACTGCCTGCTTATAATAGGTGAACGTTATTTAGAGGAAAAAAACGAATGACATTACGATAATACTAACCATGTTTTTAATGCTAATCAAAGAGACTGTTTTTACTAAGCTATTAGAGCTGCTATAGTCATAATAACTCTAATCTCTCTTCAATATATCTTTTAAAATTTTCACTTCGAGAGTCATTGTTACAGTTGATGTCCACATATATTTTGTTAGATTAGGTTCAGCTAGATATTCAAAACCCCTAACGACAAAGTCCGGTGAAGTTTGGCCTAATGATATTCCAAGGTTTATAACCCCATGGGTGGGCAGGAAAGACTACTGTTTTTACTTCATGAAGGTTAGTGCCCCGATGTTGGGTAGTTGTTTATAATGGTCCTGGGTGTGGGTAGTGACGTAGATCGAGAGGATGGAAGAGAGTGAAATGCTATTAGCAATAAAAGATAAACCCTTCCAAAGAAATAATAACAGTTATGAAACAGGAAAGAACCTCCCAGCCATGCAGTTCAGCCCCCTGCTGAGATGTGGGTGAGGCAAGTCTCTCCCTGCTAAACTGGTTACATAATATTTTTTTCCTCAAGAGGTTTCACAACCTCTTTTATAAACTGTTAATGTGCTTATTCAGTCGTATCATGGAGAAAGGTAACTAATTGTTAACTTTTAACCATTATAGCTTGGCCTTCCCATGATAATTCTGGTGAATTGATTCCTCATCACAAATCCGATCACAATAAGTGACAAATGCTTACAAAAATTGAAATTGAAAGTGTTGTATTTTCACTTTCACATAATGAAAATACCCAGCTTTAAATGTGTTCCTATTTCAATGAGCTCTCTTCTTAGCCACCAAATCCATCATTCAGGTCAAAAACGCCAGGTTGGCATCCACCTACCCGGCCCTAAATGCAAGCAAATGTTTTTGAGGGTGGAACCATTTTATTAGGCTTTGAGATTAATGGCAACCACCCAACAAATCTATATCTGAAGATTCTTAAAAGAAATAACTTTGAAATTGTTCTTCCAACATCTTGTTTGGCAGCTAGAAACTGTCCAGTGCTACTAGTCAGAATTCCCCAGCCCTGGCTTGGGCTCTCATTTAGCTGTGTGGTCCCAGGAGACTTATCGAATGTTCTGAGCCTTGATTTCCTCTTCTGTAAGATGGGCTTGGCGAGGCTCAAGGGGCTGTGTGTGTGAACACAAAGAATGCCTATTCCGGTTACCGCTCCCAGGTAGACTTACTGTATCTCATTTGAGAAAATTAGTCTTAGCCTCCCAGGCTCTAACCTTAACTGCTTTAAATGGAGGCAATCTGACCTATGAACTCCAGCATGGCCTAAAGTGGGCTTTTCTGGTAGCTTTTTCAGAAATCCATTATGGGAGTAGAGATGAAAAGAATATAACTTTGCTTGTTTCATATAACCCTGGAGCTGATAATCTGGTGCTGAACGCTTATCAAATGGAAACCGTTTTGTCATTTCTAAATCATCTTTGGACTAGCCTGTGTTTGGATGGTAAAATACTTGATGAAATGACATTTTAAAAATTCCTATTGTAAGACATCGCTCCCCAAATCTATGTCTGTCCAGCTATAATGCAGTATGGTAGTGGTGAAATATGTGGACTCTGGAGCACCCCCCACCACCTTCAAATCCTGCTTTTGCCATTTATTAGCTGTGTGACCTGGAACAAGTTACTTAACCTCTCTGTGCTTCAGTTTCCTCATTGGTAAATAAGGGTAATGCGAGTACCTTATAGGATTGTAAAGATAAGTTGATAAATTAACAAATATCAAGGACTTAGAACGGTGTCTGCAATGTTGTAAGTGCTATATTTAACGTTGGCCCTTAGACCAGTGCTTAGTGATTGGCAGGCGCTGCGTTCATGTACGCTTTTACATGACTATTTTAGATGGTGGAGGCTGTGATGCAGGAGAGTGGGAAGAACTCAGGAAGGGAGATTAGGACAAATCCATTTAGTTTATACCCCTTCGTCATTGTAACTACAATATTTATCAAACCAATTATCTTTCTTAAGAGCTATGGACTTTGCCTGGGCATACACAGATGCCCAGAACTCAAGATTGGAAGGAAACATGAAGCTCAAATAACAAGTAATTAGAAGGAGCTCACCTTGAAAAATATGTTTGCTTTTAACGGGAGCTTTAACTGAGCTCATGGGAAGTTTATTATAAAATGCTTGCCTGCACCGAATGCCTTACTGGGAGAAACCTTAGCGCACTTCAGTTGTTTAAATGAGACACAGGCCGTGTTCGTTCTTCGCTGTGGGAGTCAAAGGTTCTTTGAATGTCCCAAGGTATTCCAAAGCGATTACAAACTCACATTTCAGTTTTAGAAGGGAATTTAGAAATCATCTCTTCCTAAGCTCTCTTTCTGTAGCTCAAGAAACTAGTCCAAAGGGGTTAAGGGATTTGTCCGAGGCCGCTTGGGTAGCTACTGGCTGAGCTGCTTTCTACTAACTCATCTCCAGTGAGGGGAGAGGAAGCTGCTACATGCACATGTGGAATTTTCTAATTTTTCCTCTCTCTCATACAGAAAAAAAGGAACTGATCACATACCTACGGAAACAATTATGATTTAGCACAGAAAATATCTAGGCTAAGTAATGAATCACCGAGCGTTCAAGGTAAAAGTTTATTAGAAGCAGGTAAGATTTTTTGGTTTATTTTTACTTCATCAGGACTAAAAACAGTTCCCCTGTTGGCTCCTGGCAGAGTTTTGTGATGCATGTGGACAAAGAGCATGGCTGGCTATCCAGCGGGGGGGGGAGCTTTGCACCCCCAGAATGACTTTAGTAAGCAATGCAACCGGATACAAGTGTGAGTCCAGCACGTTCCGGTAAGACAGCGTTCTTCGGTGGTTATAACTTATCTTTTGCCGATGGCTTCTGCACCCCTTCCACACCCGCAAAACAGTACAGGAACTGGATTCGAGGCATAGGTAGGGCCCCAGTGGTTCGGCCATTCCATCTAGTTACGGTTTCCTGACCCCACAGTGGCAAGATCCACAAAAGAGATTTTGAAGGTAGCGGTTGAGCCTACCAGAGCAGCACTCAATCTCACACTTGAATTTTGGGGGAAGAAAGTAACCGTTTACTCAACTTGACAGGGACTTGCAAATCACCCCCTCTGTCCCTCTTTGAATAAACAATGCTTATATGCAAATGATAAACACACTTGTTTGACCAGGACTCCTGGGCACTGTGGGTCACATGCCAGTGTAGACTTTACCGGAGGATTCCCAGCTCCCCATCCTTAAATTGGCTGGGTCATCTTTTTGTTACTCTAAGTGTATGTGACATCCTACCTCTACAGACTCGCTGTTTCTGCAGAGCTGACTTCCACTATACACGAAAAGGGAAACAAAACTGCAAGGGATAAAAGGTAGCGAAGTCCTGGTAATCAGGTGTGGGAGGCCCTCACAGAACTCTTGAAGTTGTGCAGTGTTTGCATATTTCTGGGATGTACATTTTTTTAACTTCTGACCTCTGTAATTATCTTCTGTTACTGGGGATGCCCTAACCACTGGATCGCAGCTTCTGCAAGTCTGAGGCTTTCAGAGGTTTTTGTTTGAGTCCAGGATCACACAGAAACTAGGACCCAAACTCTAGCATCTTCAGCCTAAAAACTCTTTAAAGCTTCAAATTTTATAAAACAGAGTGACTGCCTATCGGGTATGATTTCAAGGATGCCAGAACTGCCCTGACACTCCCATGACCCTTTCTCAAGTGCCTGGAGTTCTGCCTATAGAGACTCATCCTTCGATAAAATTATAATTTATCTGGACTGGACATGCTAGCCTCAGACCTCTGCAAACTCTTGAAACTGTACACACAGTTTGAGTGTATGCACATGTGCCCATTTTTATCCCCAAAGAGAGGATCTTAGGTCTTTGCAGGTGCCTAAAAGGTTCTATAACCCTCCAAGAGTTTAAGAATGATTATTGCTTTTTCTGACAAGTTATTTTCAGGGATTTACTTTTTAGGGTACATGAGGACACAGATACATAGACTCAAATCTCATATATCACAAAGAGGGCCAACAGGAAACTTGGCCTAAAGCATACTCTAGGAAGAAAAGCCAATAATTTCACTAATTTTTTACTATTTTTATTCAAAATAAAATATCGGTGCTTATGAGAGATTATGACACCACAGATGCTGTCTCTCCACTCTTATCTTCAGAAATAAGAAGGCCGGAGCACAGGATTGATGTGCATTCTGAAACTGACTCTGGAAAATATAATCTCTTAGAGCCGGGATTGTCAAGCTTTTTCAAAAAAGGGTTAGATAGTAAATATTTTCTGCTTTGTGAGCCACATTGTCTCTGTTGCAACTATACAACTCTCCTGTTATAGAGAAAAGGCAGCCATGTATAATATGTAAACAAATGGTGTGGTAGTTTTTCAATAAAACTTTATTTGGAAAACAGGTGGTACACTAGATTTGACCCATGGCAGCAGTTTGCTGGTCCCTGTCTTCAAAGTTTAAAGATACTACTGGATGAAAATAATAAGCCTCACATATCTGACAGATTTATAGTGTATACCAACTTCAAGCTATCTTGCAAAAAGAAAATTCCTAATCATATTATTCTGTTGGTTGTTGTGTTGAAATGAAAGTAATTTCAACAAGTATTCCTACATGCTGGGCAAGCCATGGGTGAGGTTAAACATCTAACTGTTAAAACCAAGAATTCTCATGCCAAATTCTTCCAGGGCACAAGACAAAAATAAAATCTTTAAACCATAATTTGTCTTTTCATGCAACTCAAGGAAATCAGATTTTTTTTTTTTTTTTTTTTTGGCAAATGACTATGGCAAAACAATCCTTTTTCCCCAAGGCCTCACTCTGGGTGGGAAATCCCTCCCTGATCCTCCACAGGTAGACTTCTGTTTTTTCTAGAAACCTGATATCTTTTACAATCACAGACTGTGGCATTGCACACACAGGCTGTGCCTGCCAGCCTTCAGGCTGCTGCTTGTCCAACTGGGGAGAAAAGAAATTATTAATATTATACTTTAGAAGTTCCTTTCCTTTCCAAGACAAAATGCTAGAAACTCTGGTCCTCTTTTTACTGTGCACATTTGAAATAATTAGACATTGCATCTTCCTGTTTAATATTTAGTTCTGCATGCTATCTGATTAGAACCTTTCATATCTGCACAGTAACAGACAGTGAGGTTTTAACACATGACTTCAGAGGAAAAGAGGAAAGAGCTGGGCCGGACACCGTAAGTGAAGGGCTAACAAAACATCAATCAAAATTAAAATCGCTATTCTGGATTAAAACATACACCCTCAAAATTAGTGAGTACTGAGTCACCTAAAGGACAAACAGTCGAAATCTAAGTAAGCTCTGCCGACTGTCATCAAGGAAGTCAAATTATGGTTGCAGACACACTGACTTTACATTGCCAGGTAACCTATATTTAAATTGACCTGAGGAATCAGACTTCAAGGTAGAGGGTCCAAGGTGACAGAACAGACAAATCAGGGGTGCGATGCATGCGTAAGGGTCAGCAGGAAGGAAAATGTTTCTTTTCTTTTTTAAGTCAAGTTTATTGAAGTATGATTTACAAGCAGTAAAATCACTCTTTTTAGTGTGTAGTTCTACGAGTTTTGACAAATACACAGAGTCATGAAGTCATATTTCCATCACCCCAAGAAAGTCCCTTGCACTCCTTGGTAGTTAATTGCTCTGGCCACTCCTAGCGCCCCATGACCACTGCCACTATAGTTTTGCCTTTCCAGATAAATGGAATCATACAGTCGAGAGCAGTAAAGGTGGGATTTAAATCTCAAGCAAAGGAGAGCTTTTTAGAGATGAAATGTCCTAAAGTATCTCAAAGCAGTTGGGGCAGTTGGTAAAGGAAGCATGTGCTATAAAAACTGCCACGGATAATGGAGCTTGTGCAGGTCCGTTACTTCCCCACAATACGTCACCAAACATTCTGTTGCCTATTACTGGTCAGGCAGGGACTTCCCAAAACCCCAAGCCGCAGGGAAGTCCACAGAGATTTGCCGATGCCAGCCTTGTGCTGGGAACTCTAGACAGCCATGCTTTGGGCTGTCTGTTCAGTCTGCACTCTCACGCTCTGTGAAATCCGCCCCATCCGGAGGGGTCTCCCAGAGCCAGATCTGTGCTCTATGACAATGTCTGTGGTCATTGCTGGTTACACCACAGGTGAATCTCTGACTTAGGTGTCCATTCCTTCAACAAATATTAATCGAGTGCCTATTACGTGTCAGGGACAGTCCTGGGGGTTGGACCGATGCCTAGACTCAAGCTGGAGGCATCAGACTTTCTCTCCTGGAATTTTAAATCAGGAGTAAGAGACAAGCCTCAGTCTGGGATGGCAGCTGAGGAGCGTGCACACCATGTACTCACCAACTTAGTGAAGGCCCGGTTTGAGGAAAGATGTGCGAAGAAGTGGAGATGGGATACTCCCAGTTCCCGAAGAGAGGACACTCTTTGTCCTTTCTGCCTCCCTGGCCGCTCATGGTCATTCTCCTTTACAAGTTGTTCTCTGCTTATCCGATGAAGGATGATGTTTCTCAAGGTTTTTATCCCTTTTCTCTTTGTACTCTAAATATTCTTCCAGGCTGACCCCGTCCTCTTCTGTGTTTGAATGACCATCTACACAGTTTGATGATTCTCACATTGAGATGATCAAGCAAATCTTGTCCTCCAGATTTGGGCCCAGATATCCTGCTTTCTACGCAGCATCACCGCTTGGATGTGCCACAGTCACCAAGCTCCATGTGTGCAAAATGGAACGCATTCGTGCCCCTACTTTCTGTGGTAGGCAGAATAATGATGTCTCCATTCTAACACTTGAAATCTGTGAATATGTTATCTTTCATGGCAAAAGGGACTTTTGCAGATGTGCTAAATTAGGGATCTTGAGATGGGGAAATGACCCCCGGTTATCTGGGTAGCCCACTGTAATGACAAGGGTCCTCCCAAGAGGAAAGTGGAAGTATCAGAATCACAGAGAGAGTCTAAGGTGCTACCTCACTGGCGTTGAAGAGGAGAAAGGGGCCATGAGCCAAGGAATGCAAGTGGCCTGTGGAAGCCTGTGGAAGGAAAGGAAATGGATTCTCCCCAGAGCCTCCAGAAGGAATGCAGCCCTGCTGACACCTTGCTTTTAGCCCAGGGAGGCCCGTATGGACCTCTGACATCCAGACCTATAAGATAATATATTTGCATTGTTTTAAGTCACTAAGTTTGTGATAATTTGTTACAGCAGCAATAGGAAACTAATATACTCCCAAAACATCACACCCTTCTATAGTCTCCATCTCAGCAGAGTCACTTCCATTGATGGAGTTGCTCCAGGCGAGGCAGAAGTGTAGGAGCCACCCTCGGTGCCCCACTTCCCAGGTGCCCACATCACCTCTACTTTCCAAACACCTCCTGAGGCCACCATTTCTTTCCAATGCCATAACCTAGTCTCAGCAACTATTTTTTATTTCTTTAGCAGTGTCCTAAATAGTTGCCCTGCCTCCCTTCGCTCTGGTCTCTGCCCTGAAGTCAACATGAACTTCCTAAAATGAGCACTGGATCCCATCACATTCCTACCATAAACCTTCAATGGCTTCCACTGTCCTTGGGATTAAGTCCAACTCCAGACTCTTTAACGTGGCTTGCTAGGCCTTGCATCCTGTGACACCTCTTTTCCCCTCCAGCCCTAAACCTCCCTGTTCTCCTCTTCAAATGTTTATGCTGGCTATACCACACACATTTTGGTTCTTGCATGTGAAGTGCTCTCTCTCTCACTTCTGGGTCTTTGGACATGATTTTGTTTCTATCAAGAGCATTTTGGGGTGGGCACAGTGGCTCATGCCTGTAATTTTAGCACTTTGGGAGGAGGATCACTTAAGCCCAGGAGTTTGAGGTTGCAGTGAGCTATAAAGACACCACTGTACTCTAGCCTGGGTGACAGAGCAAGACCCTGTCTCAAAAAAAAAAAAAATATTTGCCCTGGCCCCTACCTCTTTGGCTTCCTCTGGAAGCACTTCCTGACTCTTCCAGTTTGGTTTAAACACCATTCTTGTGCACTCTGACACTTGTACTTTACCTATCCAGGGCTCCTCGGCCTATACTGTAATTTAATTGTATGTCTTCCCAACAAGACCTTAAACTCCATGGAGCTCTGGGAGACAGAAGCCAAGTCTATCTTACTCATAGTTATGTCTTCAGCACCTAGCATGGTGCTGGTATAGAGAGGTTCCTCAACAAATGTATGAGTTGAAGAGACCTACAGACAAAATTCAGAGGAGGGAGAAGTTTCCTGGAGCTGTCAGCATTGGGGAGAAGAGGTGAGGCGTCGGGAAACACTCCAGGAAATGTGTGGTATTTTTGTTGGGCCCTTGTCCAACATTCACCTGTTGTCTTGTACTTCCACCTGCCCTTCCATATTCTGCTCTGTAGAGGTAGGGCCAGGTGTCTGAAAACAACATTTCTGGGCTCCCTTGCCAGCTGCGCCCAGAGGGAAATCCAGAGGCAGAGGAGAGAGGAGTCCTGCTCTGGCTTCGAGAGTGAGGGCTGCTGGTGGTTGCTGGAGCAGCGGCCCAGGCAGGGGCAGCACCTTTTCAGCAGTCCCAGCTTGGTGCAGGTGGCACCCCTGTGGTACAGCCAGAACTGACGAGTGGCGCAGCAGCAGGTGTGAATTTAGGGCTTAGACGTAGCTTCTTGTCTTGCTCCTTCAGCCCCTCTGCTCTTCCCTTTAGCTCTTCCAACCGCTCCAGCACCTTAGAAATCAATTCCCTATATCAAGTTCCCTGTGTTTGAAACACCTAGAGCGGGTCCTGTTCTCCTGGTCGGAGCCAGACTGCTGCTGCCTGGAAGACAGAATAAGGGGAGAAGACAGAAAGGCTGTGGGGAGACTGCCCTGAGCCAAAGTCCAGAGGTGGGAGTGTTTGGAGGGGTCTTTGGAGAGTAGAAAATTATCCAGGTTGACTGGGGCTCAGTGATTGAATAGGACAGTGGCAAAGAAAAAAGCCACAGAGGCATAAAAAGTATATGTTCAGGAGGAACTCAAATCCTGGGTAGAAAATTTATACTCGTTTTGATAAACAGTGAAGATTCACTGAGGCCTGAGTCAAGGGCTATGGTTGGGGGTGGGCGAGAGAAGACTGCCCTGCTCAGTGTGAGTATGACGAGTCGGAAAGAAGGAAAGGATGTAAAAGACTGGCACAAGTACTAAAAATGTAGTAGTTAGAGGCTGTGGCACTTGGTTGGACGAGATGAATGAGAGAGGAGAACTCCAAGCTGGCACAAAGATGTCCCCCCCTGCGTGTAAGTGGAAGGTGGGCTCATTAGGAGATGTCAGGAAGCACAAAAGTGGCTTGGAAGCTGTGGAAGGCAGAAAATAACAATTGACATCATATGGCACGTTTAACTTTCACATGTATGATCTCATTTAATTTAAATTTTAATCTCCTAGCCTTTCCACCACACTACTCATTGACATCGGTCTGTAACTTGCCAAAGAAGTTGAGTCTACATGGCATGATTTGGTAATCATCTGCGTAGAAGAGAGAACCAAAAACAGGATACTGGGTGAGATCAGCAGGGGCGAGAGCAGAGAAGCCAGACGACGTACAAGAATGCAGGGGCGGGTGGAGGGGTGAAGTGTAGGAGGCGAGAGAGGCTGGTTAGAAAGGAGGGGGACGCAGCGGGAGGACCAAGACAGTTCATGCCACGTAAGCCAAAGGAGGAGGAGATTGCATGAAAAATCGGACTTGCCAAGGCTGTCACAACCTGCAAGGTGTTAAGGAGAATAAAGGTTAAAGAAAAATCCACTGGGTTTGCAGATAGCAGCTTCAACGATTTAGCTAAAGAGTGGTTGAAGCACAGGGAAGTAAGACAGTGAGAATGGCTTCTGGTCCCATCCTCTCAGCTCCTTCCCCATCAATTTCTTCTGCCCATCACAAAGTCCTTCCCTCCCTGCATCCTTGGAGCACTCACCCTTGTAACTCCCAGAACCACCTGCGTCCAAGCATAGGATGGGCCAGTGGTCGGGCTGATGTTTACAAAGCTGCTTGCTGACTTCCTGGAGACACGGTCTGTGTGACCAGTGTCAGCTTACTGTGGAGGCTGAAGTTATTGATTAATGTCAAAGGTTGGTCCTTAAAGTTGTGGATACTAGCTCAAAGTGTTTTCTTAAAGACGTGTAGTAATTTATTAAGTAAAGGCTAGCTAATATCTATAACTTCACAAAAAGAAGAATAAAATAATTTTACAGTTTTCTCCTTTTTTTGAAATAAGTGTAGCTTGTCTCACGTACTTGACATCTACTCAAAGTCACAAAAATCACGCCATTAAGTGTGGAAATCTGCATATCTCACAAGACCCTGATGAAGTCTGCAGATTGCATTCTAAACAGCTGGCGAGAGTAGGCCACAGGGGGAGTGAGCAGGCTTCCTGTACTTTGTCACACTACGGAAGCTAGAGTTACAATCTGATTACTTTGCAAGGATTCCAAAACCTGACCTAAATCACCTCTCAGAATCTGTTAACAAATCAAAGATCATTTCCAGTAGCACCAAGCAAGAGGCATTAAGCCCTCATAACTCTGGGAAGTTCCACTTTTTGGGCAGAGTATACTTGACCAAGTTAGACCCTTCGTAAAATGCAAAAGCCTCCTAATTTCAAACATGAATATGTTCGTAATAAAATATCAGCCTTCCAAATTACATTCCGTATGAACAAACAAGCCTGTAAAACATCGAAACAACAGTACAGTAGGTGGAAACAGATGTCATCATTTATTTTAAGATTAGTTTATTCAACAATTGAAAGGGTGGAATGTTGCTTATTCTACACAACATCTTAGAATTTGAATAGTGTACCTGTTATTTTAAAATATAGGACTGTCGAATAGTTTTCTGGGTTTTTAGAGTAGCTCTTAAATTGTGTAACTCTGCTTTGTTTCCACAACATAAACAAAATGGTTTTTCTCCTAAACCTTGACATAAAAAACCAGGTTGTCATAGGATAAAAATTTTAAAGTAGCTGAAAAATATAAAAACCTGTGAATTCATCGCAAACAGCCTGATTTTGTTTTTTTCTAACCACCAATACCAGCAGCAATAAGTGCTCACGACTGATGTCTTTGCGTGTGACGCTACAGTCGGTAACAGTAAAATCCCAGTTAATTTCCACTTCGGGTCTTGAATTGATTTTTTTTTCTAAAGTGTAAAATTTCAAACAGAGCTCTTGCTTCATTTCATGTTGCTTTCCTTCTTTATTTAGTTATAGAGGCTGTGTGGGAGGGAGTCTGAGGGAGGAAGAGAGAGAGATGGGTGGGTTCGATCTACTTTCCATCACCCTCTTCTATGACAAAAAAAATGCTTGAAAAATGAGTCTCTCCCTTTGCTGTCTCAGCTTCGTCACCTCCCATTCACTTCTCAGCCCACTGCCATCTGGCTTCCGTCCCAAAACCCCATTCAGACTGTTCTCCTTAAGATTACCGATGTTTTCCCACTTGCCAGATCCGATGACCTATTTTTAGGCCCCCTCCTAGCTGACCTTTCTGCAGCATTGGACCCGCAGTGCGGACCCGAGGCTCCAAACTCACGTGCCCGCGGCTGGCTGTGGTTTACACGGGTGGCGCTGGGTCCAGCGGAGCTGCACATTCAGGCCGAGTGAGTCACAGGAAGCCTGGCAAACGGTGGCATGCGTCCCTTCTGGGGAGCAGCTGCTGCTCTCTCTGGTTGATTTTGGCCGTGGAAGAATGTGGACACAGCACTGATAAGTTTTTTAATTTTTTTTTTTTTAAAGAAAATCTTTGTCGGCCGGGCAGGGTGGCTCACGCCTGTAATCCTAGCACTCTGGGAGGCCGAGGTGGGTGGATCGCTCAAGGTCAGGAGTTCGAGACCAGCCTCAGCAAGAGCGAGACCCCGTCTCTACTAAAAAAATAGAAAGAAATGATCTGGACAACTAAAAGTATATATATAGGAAAAAAAAAATGAGCCGGGCATGGTGGCGCATGTCTGTAGTCCCAGCTACTCGGGAGGTTGAGGCAGGAGGATCGCTTGAGCCCAGGAGTTTGAGGTTGCTGTGAGCTAGGCTGACGCCACGGCACTCTAGCCCGGGCAACAGAGCAAGACTCTGTCTCAAAAAAAAAAAAAAGAAAATCTTTGTGTTTACGAGGGTGTTTCTAATGTCTAAATATTGCCTCACATTTTTTAAATGCTCGCAGGACAAGCGAACATATCTGTAGACCTCCAAGGAGACGCCTTTGCTGTAGACAGTTCTACGCTTTTCTTGGCCTCTGGGCCTAATTCTCTGTCTGCTGTGCCTTCTTGTTTCTGCCCCTGTTTTCCTCTTTCCCCCCACCACCTACCTCTCTCATGTCGGGGCTTCCCTAGTGTTCCTTCCTCCTTGGTCCTCTTCTAATTTTCTCATCCCCATGGGCAGCGTCACAGACCTGGAGCCAGCCTCATGGCTTTGCGAGCAGTGCGGTCGTGCAGGGCCCCACCCCTGAAGGGCTCCACACCGGCGGTGTAACGCTCCGCATCTGCTCTCTTGAAATTCTTACAGTATTCCCTCTGAACTTGTGTATTGTGAGTGAGGTGCAATGAGAAAAAGAGCATGTGCCAGGGACTTAGCATTTCAGCCGAGGTGCATCCTTCTCTGGCTGCCTCCTGGGAAGGGTTCTTGGTCACCTGCTCCTCCGCCCTTCCCACCCTGGGTCCTGCCTGCCCTCCTCCTACACCCCCCCCCCCCGACAAGACTGCTGCTGTCCTCTGCTCCGGCAGGGATCTGAGTGCAGGTGCAAGCACACCTGCACTCACGTGGCATCTCCAGGTAAAGCCTGGCAGTGGTGGCTGTCCCCAACCCAGGCTGGCAGCAACACAGCTCGAGAGTTGGCAACTTGGTGGGGACCAGCCTCCTACCACCCCAGATACTTAGTGCATCTTGGTGCAGAGCTTGTGACACCCTTAGGGTTGCCTGTCTGACCCGTGGAAAGGGGAGACGCCTGACTTACTCAGGTGTGGTTCACGGGTCTGGGGGCTGGTGGGAGGGAAACAGGGGACAGTGGCAACGGTCAGGCCCAAGTGCATAAGGACCTTCTGAGTCCCAGCCCGGGCCCTGGAGCATCTGTGAGAGTCTGAACTTGCCCTATGAGTCTCCCTCGATGCTTTGGACCACTCCGTGCCTGGGGAACCCTTTCCTCCTCCTTTTATTTCCCCGAGTGTGGAATAGTGTTCATTTCTTCTGACCAGCGTGGGTCACCCTCTGGAGTCAAGCCATAAAATATGAATTGTGTAATTTCAGTGATTCCAGACAGGGGCTAAATGTTCTAATATTTATAGTTAGACCTGGCATTGCCCAATATGTACATGAATAGTAAAACTTATGCCAATAATGTAAAATTGTAAAATTTAGAACAGCATCAAATAGCAAATAAAAAACACCAAGACATGCTGAGAGAGGGACATAGTGGCAGAAAGGATGTGCTTTGTTTTAGAACCTTAGTAGCTTCAGGAACCTTCATATAACTTTTTTTTCCTGCTTTCTGAACAAGGGGCCCCACATTTTTATTTTTCACCAGGCCCCACCAGTTGAGTGTCTGGTCCTGCCCAGACCTTCCTTTGCTGATGGCTCCTCCTCCACCTGCAGCCCGGACCCCGCTTCTCCTCTCCAGACTGCTGTAGCTGGAGGGTTTGCAGGCAACTCAGGTTAGCATGCTCTCATCTGATCTCCTGCCCTCAGGCTGCTTCTCTCCTTATATTTCCTTTTCTTCTTGATGAAATATCATCTAGACACTCTTTTGTGAAAGAGTAGTTGCTAAATTGCTGAATGAATGAATGGAATCATAGAAACATTTTCGATTCTCTCTGTTCCTTCCATTTCCCATACGTGATTGGTCACCAAGTTCTATCGGGTCTATCAAACACTCCATGTCCCCTTCTATTTCCATGCTCAGAATGAATCTCTGGCCACCAGACACAGGGCCCGCCTTTGACCTGCTCACAGTCTATTTGGGGGCGAGACAGACGTATAAATGAGTGTTACGCCGCGGCATGATGAGTGCTGTACAAGCAGGCTGGAGCAGCATGGCCCTGCCTGGGCAATTTGAAAAAGGCTTCTTGGAGGAGGAAATATATGATCTGAGGTTCAAAGAATGAACAGATATTTCAGGCAGCATAAATGATATGTTTCCAGGGATATCTGGGTGACTAGAAAGTCCTTTTGAGCCCAGACTTGTCATGGAGAAAAAAAGGGGAAGAAGAAGCAGGAATAAAAATTCTTTCACTGGCAGAAACATGACATAATGGAAGTTAATGAATTATGAAATAATTTGCATATTAAAAACTATTTTGGAAAGCGTTGATATGACACTTTTTAAAGCTTCGTGTTTATTTGGTTAAGGTCCACTCAGGGAGAAAAATATCAATGCCATGTCCAAGTAAATCCCCAAAATTTCAGTCATGTAACACATTTGATTAAGGTTCTTCCATAGTCACTAATGCTTTTCCCAGTGTCTTACAAATAACTCACCCTTCATCTAGGTATCAAATGTTGGGATTAAACATCTCGAGGAGTCAGAGAAAGCAGTGATGGTGCCAAAGTACCCCAGTGAAAACACTCCACTAAAATATTGAATTGACACCGGAGACCATTAATAGCATATACTACATTACATTTTTATCAAGAGTAAATATGAAATCTGAGATACAGTTGTTAACCTCAACTTTACTTTAAATTTTATTAATGGCAGAGTAAGAGTTCTTTAAAGTCAAAAACATAACTATACAATCCTGGTAAAGTCGGGACAGATCTGATCCTCAACTATCTTAAAAATACAGTGGCTAGGTAGTTAGTACTTTCCTATAAACTAAGAGGTGAGGCTATCTACCTCTTCTTGTGTGAAGTAGCAAGCATTAATATGTTCTGATCTGGAACCTTGGTAAAGCAGAGAACTCTCTAGCAATTCCTAAATGAAGTCCTCATAGCTTGATTCTACTATTTCTAGACCAAATCATCTGGGGTCCCTGTTAAAAGATCCAGTACTTAAGCTCCACCACAGACCCACTAATTAGAGTTTTTGGAGGAAGGGCTGAGGAAACTGCATTTTAAATAAGCCCTCCATTCCATTCCAGGTGACCCGCTATGCACTCCAGGTCTCAGGGAAACCCAATTTCCAACATAAATACAAGAATTTTAAAGTGTCAAATAAAATAACTTAATTTCTTTTCGACAATATTGGAAAAATAAGTGAATTTTCTGGAAGAATTTAATTTCAGTTTACCTCCGTTAAGTCCCAAAACTTTTAAATATTTTAAACATTTTAATGAAAATTCTTCTAAACTGTGTTATATAATGCACATAATGCACCATCTTCTCAAACAGAATAGATTGCCCAAATTGGACATTTTTATTGGTGACTCAGCATCTTTATTATAAATATCCATTATTATAAGAATAGCTGAAAAAGTTATTCAGGTCTGTAAAACTGTCTGATCCTACACTAAATAGCTCCAGCCAGCTGTGGTCTATGGCACTATGATTGCTTTTTTGTGTTTTGTTTAAATAATTTTCCTGTTTTTTCCCTTGCTATCAGGTAACTTTTATTAATGGCACAACTACTTTTTCTACTTTCTGGTTTTCTCTTTAATAATCTCTGGGAAAGCATGAGGAACTTTTTATGAGTAAAGTTTTTGCGTGGGTGGAAGGATCCGTTGGAATGTTTTTGGGTATAATAAACCACAACTCAGATTGGCTTAAGGGAATTCATTATTTCACATACCAAGAACTCTTGTTTTATGTAGCTGAAATCCAATTGTGTACACAAGTCTTATCCTGTTGTTTTTCACTTATTATATCAAACCATTTTCCTATGTCATTAAAATCCTTTATAAATGTGCTTATACATATCATTTCACCTTATTAATTAAATCAGCAAGTATTCGTTGAGTGTCTTCCAGGCGCCAAGCACACGGAAGGCGGTAGAGATGAAACGAACGGAGAGCAAGAACAGACAGGGTTCCTGGTCTCCTGGCGCTGCAAGGCTGGTGGGAGTGTGCCATCATTTATGTTACCATTGTTTTCTTTCCAGGAGTTGTTTAGCAATTATAAATAACATTCTGATAAACATCTTTGCTTAAATTTTGCTTTATTTCCACAAGAGTAATTTCTAAAAGTGGAATTACTGGGTCATTTTAAAGCTCTTATATATTATTTGAGACTTTATTGTGGTAGAATATACAATATAAAATTGACCATTTTAACTATTTTTAAGTCAACAATTCGGTGGCATTAGATACATTCACAATGTTGTACAACTACTACCAGAACTTTCTCATCATCGAAGCTGAGCCTCTTACAACTACACGAGAAGTTGCCAAAGAACTCCACATCGACCATTCTACAGTCATTCAGCATTTGAAGCAAATTGGAAAGGTGAAAAAGTTCAATAAATGGGTGCCTCATGAGTTGACCAAAAATCAAAAAAATCGTCGTTTTGAAGTGTCATCTTCTCTTACTGTATGCAACAACAACGAACCATTTCTGGATCAGATTGTGACGTGCCATGAAAAGTGGATTTTATACAAAAACCAGGGACAACCAGCTCAGTGGTTGGACCAAGGAGAAGCTCCAAAGCGCTTCCCAAAGCCAAACTTGAACCACAAAAAGGTCATTGTCGCTGTTCGGGGGTCTGCTGCCAATATGATCTACTACAGCTTTCTGAATCCTGATGAAACCATTACATCTGAGAAGCATGCTCAGCAAATCAATGAGATGCACCAAAAACTGCAACGACTACAGCTGGATTGGTCAACAGAAAAGGCCCAATTCTTCTCCACAGCAACGCCTGACCACACATTGCACAACCAATGCTTCAAAAGTTGGACGGATTAGGCTACAAAGTTCTGCCTCATCTGCCATATTCACCTGACCTCTTGTCAACTGACTACCACTTCTTCAAGTATCTTGACAACTTTTTGTAGGGAAAACGCTTCCACCACCAGCAGGATGCAGAAAATGCTTTCCAAGAGTTCGTCAAATACTGAAGCATGGATTTTATGCTACAGGAATAAACAAAATCATTTCTCATTGGCAAAAATGTATTGATTGTAAAAGTTCCTATTTTGAGTAATAAAGATGTGCTTGAGCCTAGTTATAATGATTTAAAATTCATGGCCTAAAACTGCAATTACTTTTGCACCAACCGTAATACATTCTGCCTCAATGATCTACCCTTGATCATATCACAATTTCAGCTTCCACCCATATGTGAGTGACAGCCCCCCCTTTTCTTTTTTCTTTTGGGTTCCACATCTGTGTGTTCAGTCACCGATTTGTTCAACATCTACCAAGTATTAATTGAACACTTACTCTACAAGGCACTCTTCTAGGCTCAGGGGATAAAATGCCTACCCTCATGGAACTCACATTCTTTTGAGTGAGACATGCAATCTGTAATATTTTTGGTAGTGATAGGGCTATGAAGAAAGCTAAGTAAGTACATTGTAAGTACATGCAATCAATAATAAGTTAGGTAGTAACAAGGGCTGTGGATAAAGCTAGTTCAGGCATGGAAGTTATAATGTGTAGATGTGAGGGTTGCCACTTTAAATTGAATCATCAGACAAGGCCCCACTAAGAAGAGAACATCTGCACAAACAGCTGAAAGAGAAAGATGAGGGAGTTACTATTGTGGACATCTGTGGGAAGAACATTCTAGGGAGAAGGAAAAGTATATGTAAAGGCCCTGAGGCAAGGTTATGCCTAGTTTGTTCCAGGAATCGGATGAACTGAATGGTTCCAGCAAATTAAATGAGAAGGGGAGCAATAGGAAATGAGGCCAGAGAGGTAACTGGGGCCTCTCTGATCAGGCAGAACCCTGTGAGCCATTATTGCTTTTACTCCAAGCTGTTTGAGGGTTTTAAGGAAATAAATAATATGACTTCCAGTAGATGTGTCAAAAATAGACATTGGGGGACATGGGCAAAACAGGGAGACAAGTTAAGAGAAAATTGCAATAACCCAGGCAAGAGTTGATGGTTGTTTTCACCAGAGGGGTAGTTGTAAGGTGATAAGAAGAAGTCACATTATTTTTCTGTTTCAAAGATAGAGTCAACAGGATTTGGTGAATGTGAGGAAGGACAGAGTCGTCATTGAATGAGATGGGGACTACAGAAAGAAGCAGGTTTTGGGGAGAATGTCAGGAGCATGGGTTTTGAACATGTGAATTTGAGATGCTAATTGAGCATCCAAGTGGAACTATCAGTATGAATCTGGAGTTCACAAGATAGCTCTAAGCTGGAGAAATAAATGTGGGAGTCACTAAGATATGGTGGTGTGATGATTAATTTTAATGTCAACTTGATGGGGCCACAGGGTACCCAGATACTTGGTTAAACATTGTTTCTAGGTGAGTCTGTGAGGAATTTTCAGGATGACCTTAGCATTTGAATGGTAGACTGAGTAAAGCAGACTGCTCTCCTAATGTGGGTGGGCATTATCCGATCTGTTTAGAGACTGAATAGAACAAAAAGGTGAAGAATGGGAAAATTCACTCTCTCTCTGCAAGACTGCTTGAACTGAGACGTTGGTCTTCTTCTGCCCTCAGACTGTACCTATGCCGCTGGCTCTCTTGGGTTTCCAGCTTGCCTATTACACACGTGGAACTTTTTAGCCCTCATAATCATATGAATAAATTCCTCACTAAATCCTTCTTTCTCCTTCTCTCTCCCTCTCTCTGTTGCATTTAAACACTTACTGTACTTTTGCACCTGCATGTAGCAAAGCATGTCAAACCAAACAGATCCCAAATTCAATTGCTTCTCTTCTTTTATTCTCTACTAGTATGTATATAGAACCACCACTCTGATAGAACAGAGGAATAAAAACTGAGACAAAAGAGTAAACTGTTACATAGGTTTAAATTCCTATATGGTTATTAAAATTTCATAGCAAATTTACCTTTGAGCTCCCTGGCAGCCAAAGAATGAATGTTACTTTTCAAATTCTTGGAAGCCTTTTTGCCCTTGTTACTTCTTTCTTCCACTTCATGATGGCAAGCCACTAGCTTTTCCAGAGATCCGCTCCCACTCATTTCTGCTGCTGTGGGTACACATTAAAGTGGCTTTCTTCATCTGTCGACCATATTGCTTATTAGGTAGAAATAGGCTTTTAGGTTTAGAGCTTTCAAATTATAATACGGTATACTAAGCGCTTACCGAGTGGTTCAATATTAAAACACACACACACACACACAAACACACACATGCACACACACACAAACACACACACGCGCGCCTCATGATGCCAAGATCCGCTATTCAATTTACATGCTGATGTTGAACAAAGCATGGTTGTTCTTCAAAGATTGCATATTTACTATTCCATAAGAAAATTTTTAGTTTATATATTTAGAAAGGTTCAAATATGACTTCTGATTAGAATGTCTTCCCTTCCTCTTTGTCTAGTTAACTTTTAATTTGGTAACAGCTTTTTGTCCTTCAAAGTCATCTCAACTCCTATCTCCTCTAAGAAATCTTCCCTAGCACCCCAGTTGGATTGTGGTTATGTAGCATTCTATTTTTACCCCTATTATCATATTTTTATTGTAAATACTTGTTACATCTGTCTCCATCACTTAATGGAAAATTTCTTGGGAGCAGGCAGTCTGTCTCCTTAACCTCTGATGCCCAGCATGTACCACAGAGACTGGCATCAGCAATCAACTGACAAATACATGATGAAAAAATTAATGCCCTTTGAAAATAAAAGAGCTTTAATTTCCACACAGATAAATTAAGGATCTCTTGTTATTGGGTGGACCTCTAAATCCATATTATGCCAACTTTAAATCCTAAATCATTTTCCAAGTTTTAAAGTCACCCAAACACACATCTGCAACATTTGGCTGGCTCCAAAGGAAAATAACACTTTCACTATTTTTACAGCCAACTTATTATGTTAGTGGAAGGTTTTTTTAGGGACTGTACTTAGATGACTAGATTACTGTTGTTCGTCAAATCACATTTTCTGTCACTTTACAATTTGATTGCCTACTATATACCAGGTACTGCATCAGATACTGCAAGTTTCTCATGAAGCCTCAAGGCAGTCTTGAAATTTAGGTTCATTATTTTACATAGGCATTATTATGGGCTGTATTGTGGGACCCCCAAATCCATATGTTGAATTCCTAACCCCCAGTACCTCAAAACGTGACTTTACTTGGATATACATTATTTATAGAGGTAATCAAGTTAAAGCAAGGTCATTAGGGTGGGTTCTAATTCAATACGACTGGTGTCCTTATAAAAAGGGGAAATTTGGAGACAGATATGCACAGAACGAAGATGATGAGAAGAGATGTGGAGCGAAGTTGTTCGTCTACAAAAACGCTGGGACAGATCCTTCCCTCGCAGCCTTCCGAAGGAACCAATCCTGCTGACACCTTGATTTTGGACTTTTAGCCTCCAGAACTGTGAGACAATAAATTCTGTGGTTTAAACCTGTGGTCCCCAACCCCTGGGCTGTGGCCTGGTACTGGTCTGTGGCCTGTTAGGAACCAGGCCACGCATCACTGCCTGAACTCTGCCTCCCTGTACCCGACACCAACCCCAGCCCCCACCTCCATCTGTGGAAAAATCGTCTTCCATGTAACCAGTCCCTGCTGCCGAAAAGGTTGGGGACTGCTGGTTTAAGCCACCCAGTCTGTGGTACTTTCATAGCAGCCCAGGATGGTTAATTTTAGGTCTCAACTTGACTGGATTAAGGGTTATGTAGACAGCTAGTAAAGCATTATTTCTGAGTGTGTCTCTGAGGGTGTTTTCAGAGATTGGCATGTGAGTCCATGGACTGAGCGGGGAAGATCTACCCTCAACGTGACCTGGCACCGTCCAGTCAGCTGGGGGCCTGAATAGAAGAAAAAGGCAGAGGAAAGGCGACTTTGCTCTCTCTCTTCTGGAGCTGCGACACCCTTCTTCTCTTGCCCTTGGACATCAGAACTCCACGTTCTCCAGCCTTTGGACTCTGGGATTTGCACCAGTGGGCCCTCAGCGTTCTCAAGCCTTTGGCCTTGGATTGAGAGTTACACCATTTGCTTCCCTAGTTCTGAGGCTTTCGGATGTGGACAGAGCCAAGCCACCAGTTTCCCTGGGTCTTTAGATTACAGACGGCCTGTCAGCCTCCACAACTGCATGAGCCAATTCCCCTAATAAATCCCTTTTCATATGTCTGTCTGTCTATCTATCTATCTATCCAATTGGTTCTGTCTCTCTGGAGAACCCTTACTAATACACAGCCCTAGCAAACTAACAAAGGCAGGTGATTTACTTTCTCAGTGGCAAACAGAGTGGACTGATCCCAGGGTTGACCTGTTCCAAAGACTCATTCTTTTATTGTGAACTGATCTCCTTAACACCTCAAACTTGGGCTAGGGGTGCAAAGGATGTAAACTTAAATGACTGACTTTCCCTTAATAAACTTACTTTGGATTGTTTGGCCATTAATTTAACTAAACCTTCTCTGCTGTTATTTAAATATTTATTTTATACTATAATGCTTCTCTGAGTAGGGAAATCTGTAAATGTGCTCCTTGCTGTCAGAAGTACTATTTCTTTTTAAACTGGTGTCTAAACAGTGGTACCCGTTTAGCGCATGGAGAACAAGACAGGAATGGTATGTTTGGGGAAAGTGTGAATAATCTCAAGGCTTTAAATACCATCTATATCCTGATGGCTCTTAAATTTAATTCTCCAGCCTGGGTTTTTCCTCTGAACTCCAGGCCTGCATATTCAATTGCTCTCTGATGTTTCCACCCTGATGCCTATTAGGCATCTCAAATTGAACATATGCAAAACTGAGCTTTTCATATTCTTCTGCCACCACCTGCCACCTGCTCCCAACCTACTCTTCTCACTGTCTTCCCCATCCTGGTCGATGCCAACTATATTCTTCCAGTTGCTTAAAGCAAAAATTTCAGTGTTATCCTTGACTTTCCTCTCTCGCGCAATGCATTCGGTTGGTCTTTAAATCATGTTGATTCTACTTTCATAATTTACCAAGAATTCCAACACTTTTTACCATCTCTTCTGCCACTATTCTGGTCCAAACTGCCATCATCTCTTGTCTGCATTGTTCAGTAGCCTCCTCACTGGCATCCCTGCTCCTGCCATGAAGCAACTGCAGTGATCCTATAAAAAACATATGTCGGATCCTATCATTCTACTCAAAACCTTCCAGTAGTTTTCAAACTCATTTAGAGGAAAAAGCTAAAGTTCTTACTATAACCTGTAAGACTCCTGCATGTTCAAGCCCCTATTACTTCTCAAGCATCCACCGTTCTCGCCCTTGGATGCTCTAGGCACACCCAGCTCTTTGCTATTTCTGAAAAAGCCACACACACCCTTTCCCCAAAACCTTTCTGCTGGATGGGATCCTCTCTCTTCAGGTATCTGTACAATCATCTCATTTTGTCGAGGTCTTCATTCAAAAGTCACTTCCCTCCTCCTTGCTCCTCACCCCCATTAGCACTTATCACTATCTAACACACAATATATTTTGCTTATTTATCTCCCATGTTTTCAGCTTTCGCAACTAGAATGTAAATTCCATGAAAACAGGTGTTTTTTCTTTTCTTATTGCCGCATAGTGAAGAGCCCAATAAATTTTGGCTATATAACACTACTTTGTCCCAGTTTGAAAAAAAACTTTAAAATCTCATCTTCTTTCTTTTGGATTTGCAATAATGCTATGGGGATGTGTTCCTATATAATTTGAACACTCACATTCATTTCCATGCTTTCTCTTTTCCTTACTTTCCACATCAGAAAGCTTGTCCTCAGACTCTCCTTTAACTATTTCTCTTTCCATTGCAAACACATTCTGGGACATCTTTGTGTAAATATTAAAACATTCAGACAAATGCTTAGTTTTACCAGTTCCTGGCAGCTGCATTATGTGAAGTATGAGATCATTCATTAAATTCACTTGATATTAATTTTTAGAGGCAAGAATATCTTGAAACAAACTGTTTTCTTAGAGCAATTTAACTGTACCAGAGATTGTAATACCAGCATTTAATGGTGATGGATATTATTAAATAATTAACAAATCATGAATAAATAAATAAATGAAATAAATATCTTTTCATTGCTATTGTGTGGCTGTGAGCTCCTTGGATCCTGGACTAAGGATTATCTTATTTATCTCTGATTATCTTATTTATCTTAGCACCTAATATAGTACCTGACCCTGAAACACATTCAATATTTGATGTATGAATCACAAAGGGCTTCTCTTGGTTCACAATACCTTGGTTCTCCTACGTTTGTGCCATTATTATTACTACAACTCAGTTTATGTGCCTCCCTGGATTTTCTTGGCCACAGTCCTCTTTTGGGTGCTATTATTACCATCCGGAAACATTATACTGCAAAACCGTCCTTACAGGCTTCAGAAGGGATGTTACACTCTTCCTTAAAGCGAAGCTTGTTGAGCTCTATGGCTGCCTTGGTGGTAGGGGCCAAGATGTTGTGATGCTCCACTTGCGCCAGGTCTCTTATGTTGCTTTTGGGCATGACTTCGTAGTGCCTGGCCTACTGCCTTAAATTGCCAGCCTTTTCTCCTGGGGCTTCCCTATTGTTGCAGAGGTGGCAGACTCTCCCGGAAGCTGCAGGCTGCAGGTGGACAGTTGGGGCGTGCGATTGGCTCCCACTCACTTGCTGGCTCAGCTTGTGCACGGATAATGACACTGCTGTTCAGGGATCTGGCTTCCCTGGCAGCTGCCTGGGGCAGCAGGTGGCATAACTAAAAAGTGCGGGGGAGTTCACATCTCCTGCAGAAACCTTTGACGATGGGAGCCAAGAACTCCATTTTTCTCCCCTCCTCTCATGCTGTTCCAAAATACAGTGGTCTCCCAAGTCCTCTATGCAGATACTGCCCTAGACTGAGCAGCCAGCAGTTTTCATTGCAAAGCTGTGGCCAGCTCAGTGGTGCGTCTCCTTGATTTTCTTCTGTCTCCTTCCCTGGCTCAAATCTCCTTTCCTTTCACTCTTGCTTCTTTGGGGCTGTATTCTCTAAGGAATTGTTAGTAATATACAGGCCTTTGCATCAGGTCCTCTTTTCTAGGGAACCTGGATTAAGAGATCACCTGTGACTGTCCCTTTAAGCATATGACCCTGTAACGATTTTTATGTACTGGACTTTGTTGTACGTGTTTTTACATATTGTTCTTGTGTTCTTTCCTCTCCACTTTCCTCTTTTGCACAATTTAATTCAAAATGAGCTCTTCCCCTTAATATCTTTAATGGCTCAGACAATAAGCTAACTATGCACCAGGCACCTTCACAATCATTATTGCCTTACAACAACCCTATATCTAGAACTATTATCATCTTTTTTTTTTAATTGAAGAGGAAACGGAGGTTAAGATGTTTAGTAACTTGAGCAAAGTCACACAGTTAATAAATGACTGTGAATCTCAGAATTCAGATTATTAAGAGACATCATACCTCTAATAAGCCCACGGCAAGGACCTGCCTTCCCTGGAACAAAAATACAGGAGCTCCTTTCCTTATGAAGGGTTTAGGCTTCAAATGGCTGTACTTATGGTCATTTTTTATACATTCAAACTTAACAAGGAGTTTAAATTTCCAGTTCCTGATGGATTTTCCACAAGTAAGAGGGAGGTGGGCAGCCCTGAAACTCTAAAACTTTTCTCCTCCTTGCTAATTATTTTCTGTGGCATCTTTTTCTAAAATAGATGTTTCATATACTTTGAGATTGAAAGTAGGTGATTCCCTTTTGGATAATCTCTTCAAGTGTTGTAGGGAACTCCTGAGCATCTTTCTCCCTCATAACTTACAAATGTTATGAACTTAGTATAGTGTCCTCCAGTTCCATCCATGTTGTTACAAATGACAGAATTTCCTTCTTTTAAAGGCTATATAGTATTCCACCGTGCACATATGCCACATTTTCTTTATCCATTTATCCTTTGATGAACACGTAGGTTGCTTCCAAATCTTGGCTATTGTGAACAATGCTGCAGTGAACATGGAGTGCAGATATCTCTCTGACATGTTGACTTCAATTCCTTTACGTATATATATGTACACCCACACACACACACACACACACCCCCACATATACTCAGCAGCGGGATTACTGGATTGTATGGTGTCGTGGCCCGGATTGCAGAACAGGGGATGGACACAGAAAGAAACACACAGATACGCACACAAGACGTACAAGACTGAAGTAGTGAATTCTACTGGTCGTTTTATTATATACTTTTTCTATGTCCGGCAGTTACTTCCTGGTACGTGACTACCTTGGGCGCCTTGAGGAAAACACATTTTTATTCCTTTCAGACGAT